>APFE030618443.1:131404-142035 GCA_000404065.3 Pinus taeda
ACCATGTTGTGGCATCAAAGTCTTGGACATATTGGAGAGAAGGGCCTTTGAATACTTCATGGTAAAGGTATGGTAGAAGGTATGAGTAATAGCTCTTTGGATTTTGATTTCTGTGAAAATTGTGTATATGGGTAGTAGAATCGGGTGAGTTTCCCCTCAAGTGGTAAGAGGGTGAAACAAATATTAGAACTTGTGCACAGTGATGTGTTTGGACCTATGAAGGTTCCATCACTAGGTAAGTCTATGTATTATGTATCATTTATAGATGACTTCTCAAGGAATACACAGATATATTTGCTTAAGAAGAAATCTGAACTCTTTGATAGGTTTAAAGAATTTAAGGCTCTGGTGGAAAACCAAACAGAGAAGAAGATAAAGGTGTTGAGGACAGATAATGGTGGAGAGTTTTACAATAAGGAATTTGAAGAATTTTATAAGAAGTGTGGGATAGCACTGCAGAAGACTACTCCATACACAACTAAGCAAAATGGAGTTGCAGAAAGAATGAACAAGACATTGATGGAAAGAGCAAGAAGCATGCTTAGTGGTGCCAGGTTAGGATAGGAACTCTGGGCAGAGGTGGTGGAGACAACATGTTACCTGGTCAATGGATCACCTTCATTAGTGTTGGAGGATAAGACTCCACAAGAGGTATGGACTGGTAAGAAACCCTCTCTTTCACATCTGAGGGTATTTGGATGTGATGCATATGTACATGTTCCAAATGAGAAATGAACCAAGTTGGATAGTAAATATGAAAAGTGCATCTTTATTGGGTATAAAGATGGTTTAAAGGGTTATAAGCTTTGGAACCCAATAACAAGGAAGGCTGTGTACAACCGAGATGTGGTGTTCAGAGAGGTAAAAGATGTTATTAAACATGAAGTCCAACCAAAGGAACCTGAGAAGATAGAGTTTGAGCATAAGGAGGAAGAATTAGACTCTACAACAGAGGAGGAATCAAAAGATGAAGAGCCACAAACTCTGGGTGTGAGAAGATCAATTCGAGAAAGAAGGCAGCTAGAAAAGTATATTCCATCTGCTTTCTGTTCAAATTTTTCTTTATCTATTACTGACGATGATCCTAGAACTTTGAAGGAAACAATATATTCAAAGGATGGCAAACTCTGGAATGAGGCCATGGTTGATGAAATGGCATATTTGCACAAAAATGAGGCTTGGGATCTGGTGGAGTTGCCGACTGGAAGGAAACCCATTGGAAACAAATGGGTGTTCAAGAAGAAGACAAATGCAGAAGGAAAGGTGGAGAAATACAAAGCTCAATTGGTAGAAAAAGGTTATTTCCAAGTGCTGGGAATTGATTTTGGTGATATTTTTTCTCCTGTTGCGAAGGTAACTTCTATTAGATTACTTTTATCTGTTGCTGCTGCTTTTGAATTTTAGGTAGAACAGATGGATGTGAAGACAAAATTTCTTTGCAGGTACTTGGAAGAGGAAGTCTACATGAAGCAACCTGAAGGCTTTGCAGTGAAGGGTAAGAAAGAACTAGTATGCAAGTTAAAGAAATCTCTATATGGGTTAAAACATTCACCAAGGATGTGGTATAATAAGTTTGATACATTTATACGGGGACTTGGCTTCACCAGAAGCAAAGCAGATCACTGTGTGTATTTTAAATTAGTTGGTGACCGTGTCATTTATCTGGTCTTGTATGTGGATGATATGTTGCTGGTTGGAAATGACAAAGAAATTATCCAGGGTTTGAAGACCCAATTGTCCTCCAAATTCGACATGAAAGATCTTGGTGCTGAAAACTATATTTTCGGCATGGAAATTAAAAGAGATCGGGGAAAAGAGGAAGATATGGTAAACCAGAGGAAATTGTCGAGACGATAAGTAGAGTTTATATGCGGGATAGTACTGGGAAGGTTCCTATTCCTGTATGTGTGAAGTTATCTACTGAACAGTGTACCAAACACAAGCACGAGGAAGAGACATTTCCCGGTTCCATATGCAAGTGTAGTCGGAGCCTATGTATGCCATGGTATTACTAGACCGACGTTGTCACATGCGTGGGTTATTGAGCAGGTTTTATGCACAACCAGGGAAGGGCACTGGACAACATGAAGCGGGTTATAGGATTGCATGACACTAGTGATTATGGTTTGTGCTTTTCAAGAAGCCAGGATTGGAAGAGTATTGAATATTCATGGCTTTGTTGATGCAGATGGTTTGGAGTCTTGGATCAAAGAAGATTACAAGTAGTACGGTTACCTATTTGGAGGTGAGTCAGTTTGAATGAGTAAGAAACAATTGGTAGTGGCACTCATTACAAGGCAGATACAAGGTAGCCACTCATGCAAGCAAGGAAGCAGTTTGGTTGCAGAGATTGTGTTCAAGTATGGGGTTAGTACAAGGAGCTATAACGATAGACTGTGATAGCTGAAGTGCAATTTTCTTGGCAGAGAACCCTGCATACTTTTCAAAGAAAAAGCACATTGATGTTCAATATCACTTTATGAGGGATATGATAGAAGACAAAAAGGTGTTGCTGAGAAAGGTGGACACTTTGAAGAATGCTGCAGATGCATTGACAAAATTTGTGAGCTCTGAGAATTTCTCTTGGTGTAGAGAAAAAATGGGTGTTGCAGGGCTGGATAAATGACTAAGCTCTCTTTTGGCCCCTTATGGAAAGAAAACAATAGGTGGGAGAATGTTGGGTTGTGTTATATTCTTTCAACGACTAGCCCACGTAGTTAATCAGGGGGTTAGTGGGGGGGCGGAGCCCCGCCTTCGTTGTGCTGATTGTGTAGCGGGGGGGTCACAGGGGGTTTGAGGGGTGTAGGTAACCCCTCTTTATGGGGTCTAGGACAGTGCCCTGGAAAATTTTGTTTTTTGGACCCTATATTAGGTTGCGCAGACCTACCTATGGTTTTGTGCATGATTTTCACACATGGTTTTGGACGCGATGGTTTACGGTCCATGGCTTTGGATGCGATGGTTTTTGGTCCATGGTATTGGATGCTTTGGCATGTATAAATATGTATTGTAACATTGAAAGGAACATAATGAAAAATCAAGTTGGTAGTCTCGGTTTTGGGATCCAGGAGAAAATATATGTGTATATGTGTTTTATGTGTTATGCTCTTGCATTTTTTATTTTTCAGTGTTTTAGAATTTGTATACAGGTAATTTCTGTATAGGGTTAAAACTTACAAGTAGGAGTTGGAACAGGACACTGACCTCATGCCTCACCAAAGAGAGGTCGACTCACCGCTTCAATGCATCCAGATGATGAGCAAGTCTCGGATGACCAAGGAGGCACTGAGATCCTTGGTGGTCAACCAGAAGTAGTGATGCACAACATCTCCTTTGACGAATCTCATCATAGAGTTGTGCAGTCTCAGAGAGTACCAACTCCAGAAGACCAAACATCCCATGCGCAATTTGAAGAGCAAGTGATTATGACTGATGTGCACAAGCATCCAGCTGCATTGGCTGATGCAACTAGAGTCTATGCCAAAGCTACCAACTCAAGTGTTCATTTTCTCATAGCTGAGAATGAGAAAATGGTGAAGGAAGTACAGGTGGCCAAACAGGGAGGAGACTTGGTGGCAATGTCTGCCCGAGTTGAACTGAAGAAGGCAATACTAGATAAAGTATAGTCCTTGGACACAGTTATGTGAGCATTATAATCTAAGTTTGGTACCATGCATCAGGCAATCATTCATCTCCACGGATGGCAATAGCGATGTGCAAGAAGAGTACGCATCTTGAAGAACAAACATATTGTTGTTGATAACATGCGAGCATGGATGATGAAGTACAAGGGAGCCCCTCTTCATTTTCCAAAGATGATGAAGGCCAATGTGATTGAGTTGCAAGCACATATCTCTAGTCAGATCCGGAACTATGAAGACTTACCACAACTCATCACTAGCATACAGGATTCCCATGCATGAGTATTCAAAAGCATGGAGGTTATAGTGCACACCCATGCGATCCCATCACTTGGGACCCTCACTCAAGCGAAGACCAAGAAGCAGGTCCAAAAGGAGCTTGACTCGTATTTCAATGAGCTGATGCGCATTGCCACCAGCCCAAACTTTCCTATCAGTGCAGAAATCATGCACAAGTATGTTGTTGGTCCGGCCACACTAAAGACAATGCTGTGCATCCTCACAAACAAGTTGGACTGAGGAGCCCAAGCAATGTACCTAGATGCTATGGAGGCAAGGTTCAGATTTTAGATGGATGTCACAACAGAACACAGACACTCTCAAAGACTCCCAATCTTGGAATAAATATGTCATTGTTGATTATCATAAGGATGTTGAGAAGTTGGAATTCTATGGTCTTCTAAGTCCGAATGATGTCTAGTTTGGCTTGTCCAAGCCATTGTTCACATGGGTACATGTGCATTGTAATGTTGAGTCATGTCAAATGTCAATAGTGGATGTAATAGTCATAGAGTAGGTGAAGAGTCATGAGGGTAGTTGAATGGTCACAAAGGGGAATGTCAAGGGTCACCCCACCCTTTGCTATAAATAGTCCCTCATAACTCATTGTATGGGCTTGTGGTTAGCCAAGCTTCTACTAAGACTATCTTGAAGAAGGCTTGGATAGTATTGTAACACGCCTTGGCTTCTCCACTGCACGGAGCTAGTACATCTCTTTGGAGGAGAAAACAGATGTGGTTGTAAAGTTCCACTGCTGGGGCTAGCAGGTTTACATGGATGTATTGTCTGATTGTGACTTACACTTCTTTATATAATAAGAGGCAACACATTTTCATGCATATGTTGTTATTGTAGTTGGACTGCTTCGGTTGCTTTCATGATATGTGTTGTTTAACTTACGTACTTGTGTATGAACTGATTCACATGCAATTATATGAATCTTGTTGTTAATGTGTTTCATATGTTGTTAATGATGTAGTCGTCCATGTCAACTGCTTTGTCAGACATCAGATAGAACTTTCACTTGAACCTTGCTATAACAATTGTCACACTTGTCTCGGACTGATTGTGAGTGTTGTACATGTTATCTTACCTTGTATGATGTGCCTGCTGCATCCAAGTGGAATGCTCCACCGGAAGCTGTGCATGTCCTTTGTGTTTTGTGTTCCCAGCCAAGTTGGGATTGATCCCTTTCAACATGGAAATCGCCTTCACCTCCTTCCCCCTTCAAAGTGTTGGAACCTCTCATACACCTTCCTTGACTCACTGCATCAGTCACACCCTTGCTGCTGATAGAGTTATTCTACTTGCCTCTGTGCGAAACTGTGGTTAACGCATTACTTAACGACCCACTACTGGGATTCCTACACCAAACGGTCTGAGGTCTAATTGGGACTTCTTACCGAGGATATCCCCTTGACATATTGGCGGGTCCAACACCGTCAACAAGATCCCGCACTATTGTCAACATGTGAATCTTCGTATTCATTTGTGATTGCATATGGGTATGGTATGAGATAAAGATCAATTACAAGGGTCATGGGTTCAACTCGCGTCCCCCTCTCCCTACCCACCTCGTCCCTCCCCCTGCCCACCTTGTCCCCCTCTCGCTGACCCCGCATTGGCGGAGGAAATTTCATCCCCCAAATGGACATAAATGTTTTGGGTTATGGAAATCCGAGGTAGCAAGGACTGTAAAACAAGAAAGGCAAAGATATGGCCGAACTGCAATGGTATTCTCATAAACACAAGCTCTCGAACCTGGAGCATGTAAGAAAAATAATATTAGAGTGATAATATTTAAAAAATTTAGTAATAAGAGAAATAATATTAGAGCGGTGTAATATTTAAAAAGTTTAGTCACAATGACATACTTTAATATAATAAACTTTAAAATTGAAAATTTTAAAATCTTTGGTGTAGTTATCTAATGTAATTCAAGTAGAATATCACAATAAATATAATGTCATTCAAGTAGAATATCATAATAATTTAGGTCAGTAATGGTGTGATCATCTCTTTTATTTTTTTAAATGAATTATTTCTAGACATGTACCTCATCAGGCATAAATCATCTTAACATATACCTTTGAAGTAATATAAATCATCCTATAGCTATCTTCAAAAGAATTATCACCCATAGCCTTATTGATGGCTTAAGGCTCATGTCAAAGTGGTATGAGCTTCTTATAAGAGTTTGTCAATTGCCCTATATGCAAGTCCAACCATACCTCATCACCAGCCTGAAACTTATGTGGAACCCAATGGATTGTGTATCTACTTATACTTGGAGTTGGCAACTTTCTACAAAATATCATGAACTCATTGTTGAGTTTTTCAGATACGTTCCTCAAAATTGGTTACTTTACTTACCTCGTTCCAAGTATAGGAAGTATCTTCTTGTGTTATACCATGAATATAGCTACTTCCATTTGTGCCAATTATTGGGACCCAAGCACATCTAAAAAGGATCGTGGCCAATAGAAATATGAAAAGATATGTCAATATTATGTTGAAAATATGGAAGGCTTTCAATACATGTACATGGATGCTCGCAATTGTATACTATAAAGACATCTATAATAAATCTATTGATTACTACTTTTTATTTATAAATCTAGGGATGGAAGGTAGTGGATTTGGTCAAGCTTGATGTCCATCATGGACCAAAGGTTAAACCAAAAATACTAACTAACCTACTATCCATATCAAGAAATATGGTCTTTCGAAAACCAAAATTAACCAAAATATGCCCGAAGAAGAACTTATGAGTGGAATTTGTTGCGACAATCTTGCAAGTTACCAAAATTCCCATCCTAAGGAAGCAATCAAAAACAATAAAAACACATATGTTACCATGATTGGTTGAGGGAAAACATGACATAAAATCTAGGGGCACTAACTACCAAGGATTATCTAAAGTAGGAAGAGGCCTACAATTGGTGTGGATGGCCATTTCCTTTGGTAGAATATAATTCTTCCACTGCTTACAGGTTTCGGCAATAGAATGTAGCTTGTTGTCATAGGTTGGGTATCTATGAAACCCATCATAGAGTTTTTGGCTATGATATACCATCGAATGTTTGTGTCATGTGGGCACTACATTGACAACATGAACGATTGGCTCATAGGGTCCTTATTATGTAGTCATTCATCGAATAATGGCATTAGAGATAATATTGTTTCCATAAAAAAGAGAACCAAAAATAGGCTCATGAACACCATCAATATCTACTAGAGGTGTTGCAATTAAAGCAATAATGAATAAAAAATTTGTGGTCAATAGGATAGGGATCATCAAGATGTTGAACCATCCAATGTAAAGATTGTTTTCAGTGCTAGTGATCTAGTCACATAAAAGACCTCGTAAATTTGTGCTTTGGGATACCCCCAAGATTCAATAAGTAATCCAAAGTGAGAGGATTCATTGATAAGGTGATAGTGCCAACAACCTTGAGTTGACCTAAAGTGACACCTTGTGAGTCTTGCACAACTAGGGTGCCGGTTTGAGCATCAAAAGGGGGCACAATTGCACAAGTAGCAACATCTCACATTTAGGGAACTTGGCCACAAATCTTTATTTGTTTTTCCATTGAGAATACATTTAACATTTTCCAAGGCACAAATCACATATTTGGAGGAGTTTTGGATAACTTGTCACATTCCACTAGCTTCATGCATCAAGAGGTGCTCCCATCCTTTAAGAATATTTTGGAGGATTTCATGGCATAGTCAAGGGTCACATGTATAAAAGAAGAATTCCATAGTCAAGAATATGAAAATTGGCATTTGTATCGTGTGGTGTAAAGGAGAAGGACATAAGTGAAGAGTACTCCATTTAGAAACATCTAAAATCTTGTTTATTTCCTCTTTCCAAAGAAGAGAAGATACCTTGTGACAAAATGCCCAAATTGCCAACGAAGGAAGACTATGGTAAGGGTTACATTTTTTTCACATGTTGAGACACATTCATGTATTTTAAGGTATGTTTTGTTGTCGAGTTCACATATTTGGAAGCAAAATTGCACAAGTAGAAACATCTCACATTTGGGGCACTTACCTACAAATGTTTATGCATGTTTTCTATTAAGGGTATCTTTCACATTCCTTAAGACACAAATCAAATATTTGGAGGTATCTTGGATGACTTGTCACATTTCACGAGCTTCACACATTAAGAGGAGTTCACATCATTTAAGAACGTTCTGGAGGGTTTTCATGGCATAGTTAAGGACCACATTTACAAAAGAAGAATGCCCGAATCAATAAGATGTAAACTATGTTTCCAAGGGATTGTTAGATGTGCCAGGTGTTATGGCATGTCAAGATGTAAACTATGTTGCTTAGTTGTTTTATGGCCACGGTTGGACGCGAGCCTTGACCTGGTAACTTGTAACTTGTTAAGTGGGATAAGTTGAAATTGGACATGAGTAGCCTAAGATGAGTTATATTCACTTCTTAGGTGAACAAGGCACAATCTAGTTGTAGTAACCATAAATTGGTCAGGTTGTACTTGAGGCAAGACTTGGTTGGGTTCCCAAGTCCCAAAAAAAGTAAGGGTAGTTGTGAAGGAATGATAATTAAAGAGTGTTAGGGTGTGCCAAGGAATGAAAAGGCATGCTAACACATGCTAAACAATATCAATGCATGTTGAGGAGTGTTGGGGAGTGGCAAAACATCACAAGGGAGAACTAAGTCAAAATGCATGGAAATGAAAGAATAAGAGTGTGTGCCAAGGAGTGTTAATGAATTCCAAGTGTCTTAAGGATAAAGTGTGTTAGGAGAAGATACGAATGAGACTTGTAGGAGGAAAGACTATGGTTATAATAAGGGACTGGACAAAACAATTTTAGACAAAGGGAGACTTTGGGTTGGGCACAACAATGTTTTTCCAATGACTTCATTGGGTTCCCAAGTCACAAAAAAAGTAAGGATATCTACAAGGGCATGATAGCTAGGGAGTACCAAGGTGTGTCGGGGAATGTCAGGAAGTACTAACACATTCTGGATAATTACAAGGCATGATAGGAATACCAAGATGTGTCAGGTGCTAGGGTGTGGCATAAACGCATGCTAGGGAGTGTGAGGGCAAAGTGCCAAGGAAACACAAGGGAGCACCAGTTTCAAATGCATGGAAATGAAGTTCCAGCGAGTTCCAGGTGTGCTAAGGAGGGAGTGACAAGGTATGTTAGGTAATTCCAAGGCATGCTAGAATGTTAGGGAATCATACCAAGATGTGTCAAGTGCCAAGGTGTGCTAATGTATGCTAAGGAGTGTTAGGGAGTACCAGGGAAACGCAAGGGGGCACTAGGTCAAAATGCATGGAAATGAATGAA
This sequence comes from Pinus taeda, assembly GCA_000404065.3. NCBI lineage: Eukaryota > Viridiplantae > Streptophyta > Pinopsida > Pinales > Pinaceae > Pinus > Pinus taeda. The sequence continues at coordinate 140,661 of APFE030618443.1, forward strand.
TAAGAGTGTGTGATAGGGAGTATCAGCGAGTTCTATTTTTCTAAGGAGGGAGTGACATGGTATGTTAGGCATCACTAAGTCATGCTAGAGTGTCAGGGCATCATGCGTCCAAGATGTGCCAACATGTTTTAGGAAGTGTCAGTGAGTGTCAAGGAAACACAAGGGAGCACTAGGTCAAAATGCATGGAAATGAATGAATAAGAGTGTGTGACAGGGAGTGTCAGTGAGTTACATGTGTGCTAAGGAGGGAGTGACACAGTATGCTAGGTGGCTCTAAGTCGTGGTAGAGTGTCAGGGTGGCATGCTGCCAAGATGTGCCAAGTGCCAAGGTGTGCCAACATGTGTTAGGAAGTGTTAGGGAGCGCCAAGGAAACATAAGGGAGTACTACTTCAAATTAACACATGTAAATGAATGAATAAGAGTTTGTGTCGGAAAGTGTCAGTGAGTTACAAGTGTGATGAGGAGGGAGTGACAAGGTATGCTAGGTAGTGTTAAGGCATGTTAGAGGTCGGGGCAAGATGCCAAGATGTGCCATGCTAGCGTGTGCCAAGCGTGCTAGAGAGTGTTATGGAGTGTTAGGGAAACACAAGGGAGCACTAGTTTCAAATGCATGGAAATGAATGAATAAGAGTGTGTGACTGGGAGTGTCAACGAGTTCTAGGTGTGCTAAGGAGGGAGTGACAAGGTATACTAGGTAGTTCCAAGGAATGTTAGAGTGCCATGGTGACATGGCAAGATGTCCTAGATGCCAAAGTATGCTAATATATGTCAGGAAGTGTTAGGGAGTGCCACAGAAACACAAGGGAGAACTAGTTCAAAATGCATGGAAATGAATAGATAAGAGTGTGTGTTATGGAATGCCAGCGAGTTCCAATTGTGCTAAGGAGGGAGTGAAAAGATTATATGTCAAGTAGTGCCAAGGCATGCTAGAGTGCCAGGGCATGTCAGGGAGTGCTGGGGTGTGCTAGGGAGTGCCAAAGCATGCCAAGGAATTCATGGGATGCTAACACATACCACATAGTGCCAAGGGATTGTTAGATGCGCCAGTTTCTATGGCATGTGAAGATGTAAACTATGTTGCTTAGCTATTTTATGGCCACAGTTGGACGTGAGCCTTGTCTTTATAACTTGTTAAGTTGAGATTCAACATGAGTAGACTAATATGATTTAAAGGAAGTTCTTCTATGAAAAAGGCATAGTCTAGTTGTAGTAACTGTAACTTGGTCAAGTTGTTGTAGTCGAGGCAAGATTTGGTTGGGTTCCCATGTTGCAAAAAAAGTAAGGGTAGTTGTGACGGCATGATAACTAAGGAGTGTCAAGGTGTGCTAAGGAATGACAAGGCATGCTAACACATGCCAGACAATGTGAATGAAT
>APFE030618450.1:0-12234 GCA_000404065.3 Pinus taeda
CCCTTTTTATACCCTTATTGGATCATATTTTCTTCATCTTTTCATCCTAATGATGAACCACATTTATTGGTTTGAAACTTGTCAGAAATCAATTCTTTTATGTGATGGGTCTCGAAGACAAATATCTAAATCATTGTTCTCACAAAAATTTCAATTCAGATAGGTTCAATTATCTCAACACCCTTGGGGTGAGGCTTTGTGGTTGAGTCAACAGGAAGTGATCCCTTCAAGTAGATCTACCTAATACAAATATTTTGTGGATGTAGCCGTCATTGACCTCTGGTATTTGTGAACCACATAGAAAAAAATGATAAAAACTATTTCAATATTGGTTATATAAATAAGATATTTCAATATCCACTTAAAGTAAAATATTTGTATATCAATTATACTTACACATACAAATAATTATTAATTATTTTTTTCCAAAATATTCTCTATTCCTCTTTAAAAAGAAATCACACATCAAATATTAAAACACTCTCTTCATTATACCATAAATAAAAGATAATTCTATCTTGGAAAAATATTTATACAATATTTATTTTGAAATATTAAAAAATATAAAAAAGCTATGTCTCATATTCAAGTTGTTCATGCATATTAAAAATGTAAAATCTATTTTTTCTAACCTTCAAATTGTTCATATATACATAGAACAAAATTTTCAAGCTAACCAAGTTGTTTAACAAAAAATTGGAACAACCCCACTTTACTTCTCATTTCATAAATTTTGGTTTTAATTTTATTATACTGGATCTATTTCTCATTTTCATGAATTTTAGGTTCTTTTATACAAAATTTTGAAGCTAACAAGTTGCTCAACGAAAAATTAAAAAACCCCACCTTACTTTTCATTTCAATCCATCTTAGTTTTAATTTTATTATACTGAATTTACTTCTCATTTTCATAAATTTTGGTTTTTTTTTTTAAATTTTATTATCATTATATAAGAGTTTGCAGAAGATAGCATTGGTGAAAAATGACTTTTTAACATTGATTTTGTTTTAGATTGTTTATGGAAATTTGTAACATCTTGTATTATATATCTAGAATTTAAATGATGAATTTAAAGAAATAAGTTAATTCAAAAATCTCCTCTTTAGTAAAGTACTAAAATATTGAATATTTCATTGTTATTTATCTTTTTTTAATAATATAAATTGGGTTTTTTAAAAAATTTTATTAAGAGATATTATTTTTTCCATATGAGTAATTATATTTATATTACCATATATTGTGGTTATGCAATAAATAAAATATGTAAGGAATGTTTTAGGAACAATTTATAAAATATGATAGTTAACATCAAAATGAAAAGTAAGAATTACTCTAATTATTAAAAGAACATGCAAAACACTCATTAAAATAAGAAGTTCACGAACATCGTATATTATTAAAATAAGAATTCCAAGGTTATCATATTTTTATTGAGTTAGAAAGTTAGGAAGGTTAATATTGTGATAAATATATTGAATATATTATATAATTTGGGTATTCCATGGATTTTTAAGACAAGTTGTTTTCATCTTCAATCTTCTTAACTTCACAAAGAAAATATTTTTTTTCAACCCATGGTGTTTTGAGTATTGTGTAATTCGTAGTTTCACTAGGTTACTCATGAAAGTTGGTCTTATTTTACCAACATTGATTGCCTTCTTTATGGTAGTTGCAATTGATACTTTTGATCCTCTAAATTAGGGTTGATTGCTTGCTTTTAATATCTTGATTTTCTTTTATCCTCTAATTATTTATCTCGCCATAAATTCTATTTAAATTTAGATACAATAATATTTTTAATATCATTATTATTCAAAATGACTTTTTATTCCCAAATGATTTAAGTAAGATTTTGGCATCTTTGTGCCATCCCCATTTGAGCCTTAGATGGTTTTGGCTGGCGTTCAAATTAGCTTTAGGGAACATCTTGTCTTATGTGTTGTTTATCTTATTCTTGTATATTAAGTACCTAATCATATTCATGGTCTAAATGAGGAATGACTCACCTCTATAAACAGGATACTATTGAGTGTATTTCCTTTAATTTTGATATTATAGATTATAACATTCATTTGAATATATTTCTTGTATATTAAATACCTAATCATATCCATGGTCTCAATGGGGAATGACTCACCTCTATAAAGAGCATAGGATTGAGTGTATTTATTTTAATTTTGATATTATAAGTTATAAAATTATTTTGAATTTATTGTATTTTCTCCAAAATTTTCTAGCAATACTACATCCCTAAACTTTACAAATAAAGGAGAGATGATGAAAATCTTAAATAAGAGCTTTATCTTATTTGATAGACTACGGTCTACTAATTACAATAGTTTCAAGCTCATAATAAGCTTTCTTTTTAATTTCAACTCTATTATTCTAATTAAATTTCTAATAAATATTAATTCTAAAATATTTATATGAAGACATTTTGTACAAATTATTATGGTAATATATGAAAATATTGCTAATGATATTGTTAGGGATGTTGTCCCACTAAAGTGCTATGTACTCCCTACAAAAGGCACAGTAATATCACATTAGCTCATGCTAAATAAATTGGCCAATGAGTTTATGGCGCCCCCTTGATCGTACATCGTATGTATTATGTTTTATTAATAGCTTAAATAAAATGTGAAGTGTACCAACAAATGTGATCATCAAGAGACACATACCTCATTTTTAAGTCCCTGCCGGGACTATTAGCATCGATCGGATCGCTCACACCAATTAATAACCAAAATTTTTTATGTTTCCCAAATTTTATCCAAAGTTTTCGAATATTAATTTAGGGTGCTACACAATTTATCCAAAGTTTTCTTTTTTACCTCTTATTGGAAACTTCACGCGTATCGAGTGAAAAATACACCTGCAACGCTTTTCTTATCCAAAGTTCGTAAATGAGTTTTTAACGAGTTTTTTTATGCAAAGTTTTTAAAATGGGGTTTTCTTAACAAGGTTTTCACATTATGTTTTTAATCCATTTAACCAATGTTACGGGACCGATTGATTATAGGCAGTACTGATCGATTTAACCAATATTTTCTGATATTGCAAGACTTCAACACGTTTCATTGTGACATGTGCTTCGTGGTGGCAAGCTAACAACCCATCGCTTCGTGGCAACATGCATGCACCTGCGTTCGCTGAGCCCGTACCTCTTTTAAAATACAGATCTCTCCTTCTCGGCTCCATTACCTTAAGGAAAAGCTCTTCTAATTTTTTGCTGGAGTCTAGAAATAACCCTCTGCCGTAGCTTTTCTTCACTCCAGCGTAAGGTTCCGCTGCCCAAATTTTTCTACTTGGAATTCATTCAAATTCTGAGCGTTTTGTTTGACAGTATGCTTGAATATTGCTGTTGCAGGTGCGCATGGAGGCGTGCAGAGATAGATCCATCCTCGCATACCTAAAAAAAATGTAAGGATGTCTCACATTGTTGTTCCTATCAAATAGCAAATGATTAGTTTTTCCTGGTTATCTACTTATTTCTGGGAAATTGAATTTTTATTCATATTATAAAGTAAATAGAAAATAGTAGCTTTTCCAGGTTATCTATTTATTTCTAGAAAATTGAATTTGAATCTTTATTCGTATAATAAAGTAGTAAATAGAAATGAGTAACTTTTCTCGGTTATCTATCTATATTTCTGGAAACTTAAAGTTAAAAATTGAATGTGTATTTATATTCTAAAGTAAATAGAAATTGAATTTGTATTTCTATTCTAAAATTCAATTTACACTGAATTTAGAAATTGAATTTGTATTTCTATTCTAAAATTCAATTTACACTGAATTTGTATTACTGAATTTGTATTACTATTTTAAAGTAAATAGAAATCCAGAGAGCCCAGAAACTAAACAAAAGGGTGTAAGTTGCAGGTACGAAAGGGCATACCGAAAATGATGTCTCACATCCATGTTCATATCAAATGTCAAGATGCCCCTCAAAATGTCAAATCAGTAGCCTTTCCTGGTTATCTTTCCATTTGAAAAATGTCAAAATGTCAAATGAGTAGCCTTTCCTGGTTCTTGCATAAAAAAATTTCAGTTTATTTTTATCAGCTCACTGATGGTGTGTAACTAGCAACCTTCAATTTATTTTCCTATCAGCTCATTTAGGAATATCAGCTCATTAATGGTGTCATGTAACTTTCCTGGCTGTCAGCATGTTAACCATCAGTCAACTTCCCGCATCTTCGCTCCTTCCCAAATCGGATTCTCTCGCTCCGCACGCCTTTGGTTGCACCATCTACACAAGGTGTTTTCAGCATAGTTACCAAATTCGAATACGAATACGAATTCGAATTCGATTTGGTATGGAAAAAATTTAGCTACCAAAAATACAATACTGAAAAACTTCGGAAATATAGATTTTCCAAAATTAAATTATTTAATATAAAAAAATTCTATATTCAATATATTTTTAAAAAGTCACTCAATCAAATCCTAAATTTTAATATAAGGCTTAAAAATGATAACATTATTAATTAATAACTAAAACAATTTAAATGTCTTTTTAGATTTTTCAAAGAGTTTTAAATGTCTTTTTTAGATTTTTCAAAGAGTTGTTTAGAAGGTAGATAGAAGCACACCCAAACTTTAATTCATGGTTCCCATATCTTTATTATGGGAAAGAAGAGAAGTATGAAATTCAAATAAAAAAGAATGGAGATTATATATTTTATAAATATTTATAAATAAAATTTTATTATTCTTTGTTATAAGAAATTATTATTTTTAACTAGTATAAACTTACTATTTTCTACAACATTTTAATATAAAATTTATTGTTTTTTACAACTGTAATTTTTTTAATATGCAACTTACTATTTACTATACTTTTTTAATATAGAAAATTCTATTTTGAATCTTTCAATATTTAATTTTTTACCAACAAAAATCCTTACCAAATTAGTTCGTAACTGCAATTTTTTTAATATTGAATATTATGTTTTTAATGTTTTGAGTAATGTAGAAATTTCTATTTAAATATTAAACTTTTTATCAACAATTTTAGATGGTAACTACATTTTTTTTAAATTAGAAATTTATACTTTTAATGTTTTGAATAATATAGAAATTTCTATTTAAATATTAAATTTTATATTAAGAATAATTTTTATAAAATTAAATAATATAGAAATTTCTATTTTTAAATATTAAATTTTATATTATTAAAAACACTTTACCAAATTCCATCATAATTGTAATATGATTCTTAATCTACAATTTACACTTTATTATAATATATATATATATAATATATATATTATATATATATATTATATAATATATTTTTAACATATAAAAGTAATTCCCTAATGTCCATTCTAATTGTAATATTTTCAACCTACTATTTACAATTCAATATATTTTTAATAAAAAAAAAAATTATTTAAAAAAATACCGTACGAGCATTGCAATTTCCAAATTCTTCAGCGGAACCAAATCATATTATCGTATTTTCAAAATTTTCGGGCCACTGCAGCCAAATTTGGTAGCTATGGTTTAAAACATAGTTACCAAAAATTAAAATTGGGCAATATATCTCTTACATATATTTAAATATATTATTTTTCCAATATTTTAAATCATTCAAAAGTATAATTTATAATATTGAAAATGATAAAAAAATGTTTTTAAATTATTTGGATTTGCACATAAAATTATATATTAGACTTTTAGTTTTACATTTATAATAGCAAATATGATAATAGGTTTTAAGAATTTTTGTATTGCTACACCATAAATTATATGATAATTAATATAAAGTGAATTTCCAAAATATTCCACATTACAATAAACTATCTAAATTTTATATTATCAAGTATTTTAAATTGATAATGAAATAAAATATTAAATATTTGTAAATATTTTTTAAAAATATATATTTAGAATATCAATTACTAAATTTCAATAAAAAAAAATCCATTTTGAAAAAAACAAAATTTTCTATTTACTCAAATAATTTATAAATTTTATAATTATCATAAATTTCTAAATATTTCATGAGTAAATAATTTATAAATTTTATAATTATCATAAATTTCTAAATATTTCATTTTTTTGTTACCTAAAACTACATCTACCATTATCATTTATTAACATTAATTATATGCTATTAACAATAAGTGCGATCCTCGAATTTGTAACTATTATTAAGAATCTGCAAAAAATCTAATATAGTAAACTCAAATATAAATGCAGTCTACCGAATCCAAATTCGAATTGGCGTTTTAATTCGCAAATCGAATCGAAATGTCGAATTTACGAATTTTTTTCGGCAATACGGCCGAATTTGGTAACACTGGTTTTCAGAGGTCCAACGACTTCTGACTTCTTCGGAAGGTAGGAATTAATTTTACTAGACTGTGAGGAAATTAATTTTACTAGATTTGAAGTTCAGGCCTAGCGAATGACCTTACTCTTCTCAGTCCTTTAGAAGAGGAGAGAAGGAAGTATGGTCGAAGTATGCCGGTCTCTGCTTCGAAGTATGGGCCATAAAATCCTAGCAATTTTCAACTACCTCATGTAAATCTGCATCAACAAAGTTGGAATATGCTTTGACTACAAGCAAAGACCCGACGTCCAAAGGCTGCCTCATGTAAATCTGCCTCAACAAAGTTGGAATATGCTTTGACTACAAGCAAAGCCCCGACGTCCAAAGGCAGAATCTCGTAGCTGTATCGATGTGAAAAGTGTTTTAACATGAAATCTTAAAGACAATTCAATGGTAACATAATTTGCGAAATCCAAAAGATATCGAAATGCAAAAGGATATCACTTGAATATTGGTTCATGGACTAAATCTCCCCGGCGCCTTCTCCAGTTTAATGTTCATTTTAACTTCCTAAATTTTTTTTCTTTCTTAGAACACCATTTTATTTCAGAACCTTATTGTTTTTTCAGAAATTTTAAATTGTTTTTCCAGAAATTTTGAAAAGACACTTTCTGTTCCTGAGTGCACTCTAATATCATCCACTTAAAAAATAAAAAATTTGAACGGTGAGAACGTTGCAAAGGTAGGGAAACCTTTTTTCATGCATGAAAAACATGTTTTGACCAGTCTTACAATAAGAGCATTTTAACAAAAGCTATGCAGGGCGTTTCATTGCCAAAACTCTATCCAAACCTTTTGCATTTGGTTTTATATCTTTAGTATTTAGTTTACTAAAGACTCTGGTTGGATCCATTTTTAGAACCGGAAAATAATTATCCAAAAATATTTAAGTTACTAAACACTCCAGTTGGATCCATTTTCAGAATCACAAAGAATCCATTTTCAAAATCACATAGAAGGCTAGGATTGGAGAAACTTACATTTCTAGGCGTATGCTGCGAGCAGCCAAGCATGGCAGCTTTTCTGAACAGCATTCCCGTGACTGTCATTAACCTAGCTGGATTTGTTCTTACAGCAATTTACATCTGCATATTCTACACATACTCCGACACAAACCAGAGGGTAAGCAAAGCCAAACCACTGAAATCTTGATTTTATTTTCTTCATGGTAACCCACATACTCTTCCATCAAAGATTTTAAGGGCAAAGAAAGATCTCAATCAGAATGTGAATATTTTTATAAAAATATTTTTCAACATTTTACTGTTTACTCATCTCAATCAATTCAAGTTATCACCAACATTTTTAAACTTCAAAGTAATTTTTCATTTTGTTTCTGTAAGCACCTGGAAATCTTGAAATGGCTGTGCACGGTGGCAGCAATCTTCGTATTGGTGGTGCCGGTGATCATGTTAGACAACAATCACAAGAGACGATCATCAAATGTGAGACTTTTCTGATGTATATGTGGTGTCTTCATGTATGGGTCTTCCTTGTGGGACATGGTAAGTCGTTCATTAATCGAAGATACTCTCCACTGTAAGGCTCTACTATCTAGTATTTAATGATATTTGTATTCAAGGAAGTGAGGAAGTGAGGCTTTCAATCTAGTTGTTTTTGGTGAAATCTTTTTGGAAGTTTTTGTTGGTGGGTGTTTTGTATTCAAGGAAGTGAGGCTTTCAATCTAGTTGTTTTTGGTAAAATCTTTTTGGAAGTTTTTGTTGGTGGGTGTTTTGTTTTAATTTTTTTTAATTGAAATAACAAATTTGATAGATAAGCTTACACAATTCAATTGTTATAGAATTTTTCAAAATGCTTTATGGTTGAATGTATATAAGTAACAATATTGAATGTATATAAGTAACAATATTTCTAGCTATTATAGGTGTATTACAAGTGTTTCTTATTTTATTTTAGAAACATTGAAATTTGTGATGGATGGCAATGAGACTGCTATGCAAAATATTTTCTAAATTTACACTTAAGTAAATTCAAGAAATATGATGATAAACTTTATATCATATCAGGTAGAAAAACTTGTGGGTCAAATTTTGCTGACCTCGTAGGTCGTTGGCTTTGATTTTGAGCAGCCATCTATTATTTGGATAAGAAGTGTAGAGGACATGTCACTGGCAATGGCAGTGGTTGTTTTCGTAAAGACATCTGTATGGAAACAACAGTCTCTGCTAAACTCATCTAATTGAAATATGGAAACATTTTCCTTGTCATCCTTAGTGGCTTAGTAATAACATTTATGTATTGAGAGCTTTGTAGTAGGACAAAGATAGTGGTATAGATGCATCAACGAATTCCTCAGCAACAATCTCTCTCCTTTTACAGTTTTGTAGTAGGACAAAGGTAGTGGCATAGATGCAGCAACGAATTCCTTAGCAACAATCTCTCTCCTTTCACACTCTCATTTATCTTTACATTCTCCAACATGAAGAATGCATGAGTAAAACAAATTTGGCGGTGTTTGAAATAAAAATTCATTATTGACAGAATAGAGATGTATAACTACAGTTATGAATAGAGTTAACAACCTTGGTATAATGAAAACAGTGAATTATCAAACCTTAGGGGAGGAAAAACACTTCAGTTTCGAGAACTGTCTTAAATTACTATTAAATGATAATTTATATAAACAAATTCTGCTTTTCCATAGCGTGATTGTTCACCTCGTGTTCTTCAACAATTAAAGAATAACAAAGTATAGTCCATTAATTGCATCTGTAACAAATTTTCAAGAAAAGTATTTTCACCTTTTCTACGACTTCCTCTTCCATTCTCTTCCCAAACTCTCCGCAAACGCCATTGGAAAACGACTAAAGGCCTCCAGGTTTTAGTAGTCAATCTGCAATGCCGACAGTGGCAAGGCAATCATCATCTGCTGCAAGGAAATGCTGAACGTGCTGAATGTGCTATACTGAAAAAGTAAGTAAACTGAAACTCATCAGGTCTTGTACTGTGCCCTCACTTTCAACAATAGTAGTTTGCAGTCTTGTTTGGCCCTAATTGAGAATGGAAAGAAATAGAGCCATTCCCGGAACCCATACAGTTCACTTACTAGAACCCTCTAGTGGGAGTATGAGGGACAGGGAATTAGAGGTCACGCTATCTATTGCATCTACATATATAGCCCAAATATTAAGCTTTGGTAATCACGTAGTGAGCTCTCTAATTCAGCCTCGGAGATCCATTTTTGAAAAGATTGTATCTCACTCTATCTATTAAAAGGTATATATAGAAGAAAGTTTTAGATGTTAGATAGATAAAAAAAAGGAGGACGGTGAGAAAGGGTTGCTTTTTTTAATATAAAATTTTTAATGAGGATAGAATATACTTTTTCATTTTCAAATGGGAAAACATCATTAATAATATTATATAATATATTATTATATTAAATTTAATTTTATTTAGAAATCAGATAAAATTTATTATATAATATTATCATAACTTTTGATATACAAATATAATCATAACTTTTGTATGTTTTGTATATGTAAGTAGTAAATAACATAAAAATAATTTATTTATTTATTTATAAACAAACTATTTATTTATTTCATAATTTAATTAAGTTTAAGTTGGGATTACTCATTATACTTAATAAAAAAATCACGATCTTGTAATATATTGCCACCCGCCTTTCTACAAAGATCACCAAAATTGTCAGAAATGATTATGCTCACAAAGATCACCAAAATTGTCAGAAATGATTATGCTCACGAAAAGCACAGCTGACCAGAACAGTTTTTTCTCTCCACAATTGTCAGTGAGCCCTGTGAACATGTAATGAAGATAGTATGCTCATGTAATGAAGATAGTATGCTGGTATGGACAAGTGGTTAGCAGAGGGGCCTATGCTGTGGTGTGTTTTTTCATGTGTGCATGCCGACAGACTTTTATTAATGTCTTGTGCGAACAATGGGCAGACGGGCACACGTAGTGGTTGTGTGTTTTGCATGTTGCTAGATGCCCGGGTGTCTGGCAATGGCAATCACTTGTTAAATTCTAAGTTCCAATCATAATTCACTTATTGCAATCTAAGTTGCCACTGGTTGAGGCGTAGTTGTCAGCTATTTCACCTGGAGCTCCAACAATAGCAATCCCGTTTGGCAAATATTATACAATTGACCGCATGTGCAAAATATATATTATCTGCAAATATATTTGCTTCCGCCATGACTTCCTCTTGAATTTGGCCACTTCAAAAATATGAATGTAACCATATTGAATAAAGAATAAAGGGTTTAAAGAAGCTATATCATTGATTTATGGAATAAATTGTATTTTGGGTGTAAAGGACTTACTTAAGGTATATCGTAACTAATTAAAATGCAAAAATAACCTTAAGAATATTGAGGGTTTAACGAAGCTATACCATATCTAATTGATTTAGAGAATAATTAATTTATAGAAAACTTATGTTAAGTGTGTAAATGTTTTTTTTAAGTATACTATAACTAATGAAAATGTAATCATAATTAATTAAGATAGAAAATAATTTTAAATTAAAATGGTTAAATTAAAAATTAGATACTAAAATTGATATTTTAATTGTAAAACTAAATTAAGATAAAATTGTTTAAATAATAATTTCTATTTTACAAATTTTAATTAAATATTTGGAAAATTTAGTAGCATTTATAAGTTTTGATGTAATGGAAAATTTGTTCATGATATCCAACCCTATACCTAACTTCAATTCCCCAAGTTATGATTAAAAAAATATTTGAAAAATCACTACCCTTCTATAAAATCTATAATTTCTACCATAAAAATCTTAGTTACTGGTCTAAAAAATTACAACAAAGTCCTCTTTTACCTGCACTAGCTATTCTTTTCGGTCCAATCCAACAGTGGTATTTGGAACAAAATCACGCGGTTTTATCGTGTTTTTCGTGAAATCCACGTTTTTTTTATTAAATGGAATAAAAAAATAAGTTTTTATTCCAAAACCATATATTATAAGAAATTTATAATAACTTTATTATTATAAAGTAAACTATACAATATAAATTTAAAATTTTTGGATAAATTATAGATAACTAATAAATTTAGGTAAAATATAAATAATTGTTACCAAAGATATGAGTGGGGAACCATAAATTCAAATATCTACAAGCTCTAGAGATGAAACAATCACTAACTATTGTGAGTATAACTAGGAAGATATCTTATTATATATTTAACTAAATTAACCACATTGAATAAAGAATAAAGGGATTATAGAAGCTATATCATTGATTTATGGAATAAATTGTATTTTGGGTGTAAAAGGCTTACTTAAGTTATACCACAACTAATTAAAATGTAGAAATAACATTAAGAATATTGAGGGTTTAAGGAAGCTATACCATATCTAATTAATTTAAAGAATAATTAATTTATAGAAAACTTATGTTGAGCGTGTAAATGTTTTTTTAAGTATACTATAACTAATTAAAATGTAATCATAATTAATTAAAATAGAAAAGTTATAAAAGTTATGAATTCATTGATCCGGCTGCTTTTATATAAAAGTTATTGACGAATTATTATTATTATGAATATTGATACAACCGCTTTACAACGATCAAGAAAGCATTATACTTACCTTTCTAAGTATTCCATAAATGATGTGAGACAAATTTTCAGAAATCAATTCAGTGTGCCCATGCTCTACAAAATTCACGAGGTCAAGTTGTTTGTATTGTGTTGTTGTTGCAGACCAAAGCATTATACTTACTTTTCTAAGTATTCCATAAATGATGTGAGACAAATTTTCAGAAATCAATTCAGTGTGCCCATGAGCTACAAAATTCACTAATTCAAGTTGTTTGTATTGTGTTGTTGTTGCAGACCTCGGCAGGGACTACCGCCACAGCAGTGGCTCCCTTGTTTT
>APFE030618456.1:0-20090 GCA_000404065.3 Pinus taeda
CGTGGTGGAGGAGGTAGAGACGAAGGAGGAGGAGGGAGCGTAGGAGGAGGAGGAGGTGGTGGAGGTGGAATTAGATGAGGAGGAGGCGGTGGATGAGTTGGTGGAGGTGGAGATGGTGGTGGAATTGGAGGTGATGGAGGTATAGGTGGAGGGTGGAGGAGGAGGAGGATGAGAAGGGTATGGAGGAAGAGGAGGAGGTGGATGTGGAGATGTAGGTGGAAATCGAGGTGGAGGATGAGTGGAAAAGGAGGTGAAGGTGGAGGCAGAGTGTGAGGTGGAGGAGGAGGTGAAGGTGGAGGTGGAGATTTTGGTGGCGAAGGAGGAGGAGGAAGCGGAGGAGGTGTTGGAGGAGGTGGAGGTGGAGGTGGAGGAGGAGGAGGGGGTCAAGCAGGTGGAGGTGGAGTTGGAGGTGGTGGTTGATGGGGAGGCAAAGGCGGCGAAGGTGGAGGAGGAGGAGGAGCCAAATCTGGAGGAGGCAGAGGTGGATGAGGAGGTGGACGCAGAGGCATATATGGCTTTGTTTATTCTTTGGGTATTTCACATATTTTCCATAATTATCATTAATTTTTTATACAGCTAATTGGTTAAGGAAAATAAATTAATTTCCAATTCACTTTCTCTCATGACCTGAGCTGCTTCGTTTTTTAGGGAATCCACAATTTATCTTGTATTTTGTTTCAAAATTTTTTTTAGGGAAGAGAAATATGTTCTATTATCATTTTTTATCTTGAAATCCTATGATGATACTTATATTGTAACATGTTATACTAAGTAATGAAAATTTTTCTTTGTGGACTATATCTTTGAACTCAAAATTTGTGGCTTTATAATGAGTTGGGTTAATTGATTTTTTTTTCATATAGCAAATTAAATTTCATTACATATTTCTGTAATTTCAAAAAGTTGTCTATTGATCAACAATTATTAGAGTTTTGATTGAAGAAGAAAATACAATAGTTACTATAATATTTACAGACCAAGGAGTTGAAAAAACTTATAGATGGTGATGAAGCATCAAATCCTAACAATGCTTATTTATTTGAAGCGAATTAATTGGATAATCATTTTTCTATGAGAGAATAAATGTATAAGAATAAAAAATAACTTGATGTAAAGATTAAATGAGGGATTCACCAATAAATTACAAGATTTTATAATTAATTGAATGATTCACTAATATTTAATAACATTTTACAATTCATTCAAAGATGGACCAATATTTTACAGTCTTTTATATTTTAGTAAAATATTCCCTAAAATTTGATATATAATTGTAGTGCAATAGATAATGATCATTAGTTACTAGTAGAAAGGAAAATAAAAAATCACATGAAGATAAGGAACATAGGAATAGAAGAAGAGAAACATGTAGCAAAGAAATAACAGAGTGTTAATTTATATTATATTCTCTTCAGAAGCCAGTCACAAAAGATACAATGATGCATATGTTTCCATATTTCCATATATATATATATATATATATATCTTATGTCGAGGTAGTCACAAAAATTTAATTGTCAAAACTAATTTAGCCTATCTAACTTAGACTCTTCACTCAACTACAGAGTTTATCGAATTTATAATATCAATTCTAGAATTGTTTGGGATCATCAACTAAGTCGACTAGCCCCTCCAACATCTCCCTTACCCTTAATATTTTCTTTGTGATAGAGAAGGGAAGATTTGGAGTCTTACAAAATTTGTACAAAATTTGACACCATAAATTAAAACATTTAAATCCTTATAATGAAATCAAAGTTTTTCTAGGAAGATCACATTTGGAGAATGCTTTTTGACATGAGGTACAGGAGAACAGAGGGAAGAACAATCTTAGTTCAATATGCGCAGGGGTTTTTCTTAATGCCTATGAAGGGTGGACGAGGAGGGAGCTCCACTCCCTCCTATAGGAAGGCCCTAGCCAGCAAGGGGAAAAAGCCTCTAGAAGATGTTAGGGAAACAGGGGTGGGATGAGAGAATATCATAGAAGTGGGGTCAGTAGAACCCATAGAAAATAATCAATATCACACAAACGACAAGGAGGTAGAGGACAAACAACAGGAAATTAAAGACACGAAACACAAGGGACCCTGCAAAGCCAAAACAGTCATAACTCTCAGGGTGGTGTTAAATAATCCGGAGTTGCAGGCATACAGGGAACATATGGGGATATATGCCATCATCTGCAAGTTCATGGGACTATGGCCCACTTAAAAATCTCTTCAATCATGGATTAGATATCACTAGAAACCTAAAGGAAGTATAGATCTTCACCTTGGGTCTAAGGGTTTCTTTACAGTGGTGTTCACAAATATAGAAGACAAGGACAAAATATTTCAAGGAGGCCCCTACTTCTTTATGCGACAGGACTCTACATGAGACCCTGGGTCGTGAACTTTGTACCAAAAAATGAGACTTTTACTTCAGTATTGGTTTGGGTAAGGCTTGACTCTCTACCTCTTGATTACTGACAAAATGAATCATTAATGGCCATAGGCAATAAATTAGGACACTTTGTAAAAGCCTCTGAAGCCACAAGAAGGGTAAAATATACTTCTTTTGCCAGAATTTGTGGGGAAATGGAGCTATTAGGAGCCCTACCGGAGGAGATAATCTTGGAAGTTTTTGATGAAGAATGGGTACACACAGTAGATTATGAACACATTCCATTCAGATGTCACAAATGCCATGAACATGGACATCTCTTTAGAGACTGCCCGCTCAAGAAGGAAATGAACAAAAGTAGAAGCAATATAGTGAAAGAAGCAGACAACTTTCAGAAAGTAGTTAACCAAAGTAAAGGGAGTAAGAGATGTACGAGGAATCAATAGCGAGAAGAACAACAGCGCACACAAAATAGTTTCCAGAGGATTCAGGAAGAGGAAGAGAATACTAAAGAAGAACAAGCAACAGAAGGAATTTTCGCAGAAAAAGAGGAAGGGAAATACCCGGTACAAACACAAAATGATGAGTACCAGAAAGAGGCCACCATGAGTGATGTTGATCAAGAAATGTACCATGAAACAACCCAGGGCAACATGGATCTGGAGGAGCACAGACTTCAAGAAATTTTGGAGAAAGAGAATCTATATCTAGAAGGCTTCTTAGAACAAGGAACCAAAGAGGGAGTGGATTCATTACCTCAAAAGGAGTTCCACAGAGTTCAACTATTGTTCATCTGGAAAACCTAGAACAACGGATCTGAAAAGCTAAGGAAGAATGAAAAAAAAGTAGCGAACGAGTAAAAGCTTTGAAATCCATACCAGGATTAGCTCCAAGAATCCCAAGAGAGGAAAGAGTTCGGAAAAAACAGAACGGGTTGTTGATGGAATGTGGGAAGCTAATGATAGGTTTAGATAAGATGAAAGATCTATCCAGTTACTCCTTTAAAAATCTTTGATAATGAAGTGTACTTCTTGGAATATAAGAGGTCTAGGCAGTAAAAGGAAAGAAAGATTATTAAGTAAAAAATGAATCAAGTAGCCCCAGATGTGATCTTCATTTAGGAAACAAAATGTTCCATTCAAAAGATAAAATAGATTTATGGTAAATGGCTCAACAGATTTTAGTTTTTGGAGGTCAAAGTAGAGAATACAGTTGGAGGCATTCTCACGCTTTGGAACCTCCAAAATATTGACATGGTAGATGCAGAAGCCTCCATAAATTATCTTTCAATGGTCATTCGGCTAGTGGGAAATAAGGAAATGTACTTGGTTACGAATGTGTATGGCCCCAAAAGGTTGGAGGGCAAACTCTTGTTTCTTGATTCACTGAAGAAGCTCAAGGAACGTCATCCAAAAATCCCCTAGACCTTGGGAGGGCATTTCAATATGATTCTTGTACATTTGTAACCTTCCTAGATAGTATGAAGCTCGTGGATATTTCCATGAATAATGGTACCTTTACTTGGAACAATAAAAGAGGAGGAGAGTCCCAAGTGGCATGCAAATTGGATAGATTTATAATCTAAGAAGATATTATGATCAAGGAGAAGGACATAGTTGCGAGTATTCTTCACTTTGGAGGCTTAGATCACTTGCTGGTACAACCAGACATTCAGGGTATAGGCAAACCCAACAATAGACCTTTCAGATTTGAAAATATTTGGCTCTCCCACCGAGACTTCTTTAACAACATTGCTATCTGGTGGGAAAAATATTTTGATATTCAAGGCACAAGAATGTTCCTTCCTAATAAAAGACTCAAACACATTAAACTCCAGCTCAAGGAGTGAAATAAGAAGGAATTTGGAAACATTTTTGAAGAGAAGGAAATTCTGGAAGGAAAAATACATAGACTCAACCAAACCCTAATTATAGAGGGTTTTGATAGGGAGTGGAATGAATTGGCAACTAAATATCATCAAGATTGGAACAACTTATGTAAGCAAGAGGAAATTTTTTGGAGGCAAAATTCCATAGTGCAATGGCTAAAAGAAGGATATTGCAACACTGGATTCTTCCATAGAGCCACTATGGCAAACAGAGCTCACAATAGGATTTCTACTATTAAGGACAAAAAAGGTAATATGCTCAGCATGCATGAAGAAATAGAAACAGAACTAGTACAACACTTTTGAGGCATTGCTCAGGAAACTTGCACTAATAGAGATGAATCTATGAGGAAGATTACTAAGCATATACCTAAGAAGACAATTTCAAACTCAATAGGCCAGTGTCAGAAGAGGAGGTCAAGGAGGTCCTTAATGAGATGCAAAATGGCAAAGCACCAGGTCTGGATGGGTTCAATGCAGACTTCTTCAAAGCTTCCTGGAATATTGTAAAACAGGACATTTTGAGCGTGGTGGAAGACTCAAGGAGGGATAAAACTATCTTGAAGGCGCTTAACACCAATTTTATCATTGTGATCCCTAAATAGGATGTTGCCCTAACGTCTGATAGGTTCAGACCCATTGCATTGTGCAATGTTGTCTTCAAAATCATCTCCAAAGTGGTT
Source organism: Pinus taeda (assembly GCA_000404065.3). Taxonomy (NCBI): domain Eukaryota; kingdom Viridiplantae; phylum Streptophyta; class Pinopsida; order Pinales; family Pinaceae; genus Pinus; species Pinus taeda. Next base: position 4,954 of record APFE030618456.1, read on the forward strand.
GCTAATAGACTCAAACCCCTTCTTCCCACGCTGGTGGCAGTGGAACAGTCAGGATACGTGGAAGGCAGAGAAATCCTCGACAACATCATTCAAGCTCATGAGGTAGTTCACTCTTTGACTAACAACAAGAGAGATGGCATGATCATGCAACTGGACATAGCCAAATCCTATGATAACCTAAACTTGATATATCAGAAAAGTTCATGATGCTTTTAGGTTTGATCATAACTCGATCAACGGGTTATGGCCCTAGTCACCTCACCCAGCTTTACAATCCTGGTTAATGGATCACCCTTGGAGACTTTCACTCCTTCAAGAGGCTTAAGGTAGGTAGATCCACTCTCTCCCTTTCTTTTTATTCTAATGATGGAAGGGCTGGGGAGAAAAATCAGACAAGAGAAGGTAGTGGGCTCAGTCAAAGGTCTCCAACTTTTTGAATAGGGACATGTTTTAACACATCAACAATTTGTGGATGACACTATGCTACAAGGAATCCCCATAGTCAAGGAAGCTCTGGCCTATAAGAAAGTCTTGAAAGACTTTGCCATGGCTTTAGGTTTGGAGGTAAATCTTTCTAAATCAATTTTTTTTTCTTTAATACTGACATTGCCATACAAAGGAACATTGCTAGAATTATGGGCTTCCAATGGGAGTTCCTCCCCTCGAAGTATTTGGGAGTTCCTCTCACTGCCAAACCCTTACAGAAGAGCATATGGTAACTTGTTATCAAAAAATTTCTAGAGAAGGTCAAGAAATGGACCTACAGATATCTAAATGTAGCTGGTAGGTTAGTGCTAACCAAAGCTATCCTTCAATCTATCACTGCCTTCATGCTATCTATTCTACCAGCTCCTCAAAGTGTTCTACATCACCTCGGATCCATCCAACGAGACTTCCTCTGGGGCAAGGGGAAGGAGTATAAGAAATGGGCCTTGGTAGCTTGGGATAAGATATCCAAACCTAAGAGCTTTGCTGGGCTAGGTTTGGATGATCCTGACTTACTCAGCAAGGTTCTAGGTGCCAAATTATGGTGGCATTGGGTTAAAGAGTGAGAGACTCAGTGGGAAATCATTTGGAAAGAAACATATGCCAGCTCCTGGCATAACCATGATCTAATAAGAATGTCATGTCACAGAAAGGGCTTGCACATTTGGAAAAAATCCTGGGATAACAACAGTTTAGTCAAAAGAAACAACTTTTGGGAAATTAGAGAAGGAAATCTCAGCTTGTCCTGGGAGATTACAGTTTTGGAGGGGCAAATGACATCCAAATTGAAAACTTCTACTTGGGTTGGAAGGTAGACATGAAGGGCTTTCCAATGAGATATCTTGGGCTCAATCTGGACTTCAGGGAGTGCCTCAATATCAGCCTCAAAGTGTCGCGATGCATAGAGGATTTGGCGTGGCGCATATAGGATTTTAGCTCAATTTTTCACCTTCGAGCTCAGAAATTCGCCCAGTTTGACTAGTTTTTCTTCCAGATGGAATTTTTGACCCATCTTGATGTAACTTGATGATTATGATGTAATTTTGGAACTTATTTACTTGTTCTAAATGATTAATTCACTAAAAGGTGAAAATTAAATGAATGAATCAGTTTCCTAACATATAGAGGCAAGTTGTTTTCACTGCCTAGATTTTAGTTCCTTGATCAGAATTGGTTGAAACAACTCCTAGAATGATGAGCTTGACCCCTAGAGGTAAGGGAAAGGGTTGGGCTAGTTTATATCATGTATTTTCTAGGTCATTTTCAGGGTTGGAAAGTTGGGATTGCTTTGGCATACTATTGTACATATTTTCTCTGCATTTTTGGCTAAGGAAAGACCAGGTTTTTGCAGCACTGTTTGAGATCCATGTGGCTTTCTGTTTTTATGGTGTGATTCTCTCAGTAATTGTAAGTTGTTATGTGTATCATTTTCCTTATAATCATCTTTTTCAATTAAACAAATGAAGTGATTAAGGTAGAATCCATTAATTGTCATGATCTGCCTTTAAATTTGTTTGATTTTCCATGTTTTCATCTTTTTAAGGAGAATCCTTGTAACCTTCTTGCTCTCCTTAGCTCCTTACCAGTCTGATCTACCCATTCATTCCCTTTAAAAGCATCAAGATGATCACCTTCCTTGCCCCAATCAGACCTCTACAAAAACTTTGCCTCATCCCCAAGCCTAGATTTTCCTTTCCCTATTCCAACACAAAACTCCTAAAAACTCAAATCAAACCGTTGTAGTTCATATCTAGCCTAATATTAACTTTTTATTTCAGTCATCTCAAGCCCCATCGATTATCTTTTCTGAGTTTGACTCAGAGAGAGCCCTCTCCTGTCCTCGTAGGGCTACTTATGAGGCTGAGCATGGTATGATGTTATCTTGAATCCTGGCTTCCTTCACCTTAAGGTAGATTTGAGCACTAACATAGTGGCAACTCCACTCGGGAAGAAAGCTTATTTTCATTGTTTAGCTTTGTAGACTACAGATGGAGCCTGGAGTTAGCCATGTAGCCTTTGAAACGCTCTTGCTTTGCATTAGCGAAAGTAGATGAAAGCTGCTTCAGTCAATCTCTGATCTAGTTTATAAACTGAACATCTGATCTAAATGATAACCCCACTACATGAATCAAGTCAGATTTGATTGTTGACGGTGGACAATGATCTGACACAGCAAGGCTGAAATCATTCACCTAGCGACTCCAGTGTAGAAGAATCCCAAGGTTCAGACTTTTATGGCGACTCAACTCTTCAAAAACCAGTAGCTTGAAGAATCTTTTGGTGAATTCATGGCTATCAACATGGATTAGCTTGCTCGACGATATGCTCCCGTGAGCCAAGATCACATTCTAGGTTTTCCAAATAAAATTCTGAAGGTAGATTGGCAAAGGAATTTGCCTACATTTAAAGATGATGATAGGAAGGATGTTGCTTTACATTTGGTTAGATTTCACATGCATATTCGAAAGTTGAAGGTTGGTTTTCCTAAAGATTGCTTGATGAAGATATTCCTGGCCACTCTGCAAGGCGAAGCCCAATGTTGGTATGAATGTTTGCCTCATGCTTATATTTATTGTTTAGATGATTTTCATACCATGTTCTTAGAAAGGTATAAATAATCTTATCCATGATTCAATTTAGTTTAGGACTGTTGCAAACATGCTTATAGTTTTATTAAAATCCCTGAGAAATATTATAAAGATGATAATTTCATGGATGATGAGATCACGAAAGCCCTGTATGAAAATCCATTTCACCATCATAAAGAGAGCGATACTTATCAGGATGATCAAGAAAATTTCCAGTGGGATCAAGATCTTAGTACAATGGACCATGATGATATTTCAAATTTGTCCATAGAAGAAGACAACATGCATGAAAGTCAAGTTTCACTCTCGGAATGTGATAAAGTCAAGTCAGCTATTTCAGATCTAGATTCAGATTGTGATGATCAAGACAACCTTGCTCTGAATCTCATGAAGGAGAGACCTACTGTTGAGATCATTTGGAATGAAGAAGACAAAGTTACTGACCCAAGCTTTCATGAGGAGGTAATCCAATCATTTCACGAAAACCAAGATGGGATCTTTGTTCAAGTAAGTGAAAAATCTTCTTTCGATAACTAAGTGGTAAATGATCCTTTGGATAGTTTGATTTCCATGTCATATGAAGATGATCAACAATGTTTTCAAATTTTAGAAGATCAGGGAATTAAGGACTTCCTTTCAGGTTTTTCATGTTTTAAAATGTTATTTCAAGAAAACAATGATTGCTTGAGCAAAAGAAAAAAAAAAGTCTTATCTCCTCTGTCTCAAGATGAGATAGATCAACTCCTGAAAGGTCATGTTATAGCTCAAGTCAACGAAGATCTGCAGTGTGCAGATGGTCAAGAAGATGATGGTGGAACTTCTTCCTATTTTGAAAATGATGAAAGCCTTATAATTAGATTTATAGAACAACAAACAGATAATATTTCCTGCCATGAAGATAATAAGGCTGTCATGTTTGATGATCTTGAAGATTGTTTTCTGTTCAAGAATGACCTTGACCATGAAATTCAGGAATATGAGCCTGAGAGAGAAAATATGCCAGAATTTCTCAATTGTTATTGTGAGTTTTCTACCTGTATATCATTCTGCCTGCTCAAGGAAAGAGAGAGCAGAATTCCATTGAGTAATCATTTGTTGGATTGGTTACATTGGAAGGCCTAGTTCACATGATTGTACATATTTCATCAGTAGGCAGGTGGTTGTCATCATGATTTGAAGCCCTCAAATCTCGATGTCTGCTACCATTCAAAAACCTTTGTAAGTACTTGTTTCAGTTAAGTAAGTCATGAGTCATTTTTTGTTTTAGTCAGTTTAGTATTGAGTCAGTTTTGAGTTATATTTGAGTTATGTTTTGAGTCCACATTTGATTTCGGTTTCTCAAAATAATGGACTCCATAGCCCAATGGATGAAGGAACTACATACTCTCCCATATGTCTGTAGTTCTTAGCACCTCCAAGGAGCTACCATCCACATTGGAGCCAATGTTAGAGTAAGTTTTTTCAACCCTCCATCAGAGATCAAAACCTCTTTTGTTGCATTTCATTTTAGGTGTCCCATTTTGCTCGATCACCTGCATTCCATTTAGGAGCATAGATCCTCTGATGGAAGGGTCTTGTCCCCATACTTCACTCAAGTCATTCATCTTATGGTTGATATCAGTGCATAAATCAAAGCATATACAATCTTCTTTTCATTAAAACTTGCAAAAGTTGTCTTTAGGATTTCAATGTCAAGTAGGTCTAGGGTCTCATTAGGATTTTGTCAATAAATACTTCAGAGTGTCCGACAATCACCAGAAGGCCACGAGGATGTTCCTAATAAGTTTTCATTCCATAATTTTCATCACCAATAATGTTGAGAATGATTCTTCTTCAAAACTTTGTTTTGAAGAAGAAATCGTTAAAATAGCTTTTTGTAATAAATATATAATTGTTCTATAGTTCTTTAGGCGTAGCCCTGGTCACCTTTTCCAAATTCCATGTCAGCCATTCCTACAAAAAATTACCAAAAATTTCATCATTTTAGTGAAAAATTCAAAAAGGAAATGTGAAATACAGAGTTACATTAAACTGCGAAAAAGTGCCAAAACAAAACATTGCAAAAGTGGGTTTTGAAGAAACAAAAATGAAAACCATGTCTCCATGTCTTTATAAATATTTTTTCATACGGATAAAGGTCATTTTAAATGCCAAGAGTGAAGAGGAAATAGTTTAAGGTAATTGGGTGAGCCAACGAATGTTTTGGGTGAAGTTGGAGGTATCTTGACAGGCGTGGCGCATAGGCAGAGTGGCGCGACGCAGTGAAGGATTGCGGCGCATTGGGCACCTCTCTATAGTGTAATTTTACATGGGAATGGCACACCTAGGGGGCACGGCACACTGGGCATGCGACGTGGCACATACACCAGAAAGGCCGAATTTGCTTGAAATTGCGGCAAATCGCCATTTAATCCCTTGGATTTGCCAGGTAGGGTCAACCTTCAGTGTTTCATCCATTTTTGTGCTAGGGTGATGATGGTTTATGGTTGTTAATGGTTGCAACAAAAAATCTTAAACCCTACCACTAAAAGTCATCAAAAAAATTGTTTTTAGGGTTGAAAATTCATCATGTTGGTGCCAAGGTTCCTTCTCCATTTCATTTTTCCCTTCTTTGCATCATTCCCTTCTTCCCTTTTCCACTTTTTCCTTTTTTCCCTATCCTAAAACATTACTAAACTCCTATTCCCTATCCCCTCCACCCAGTCAAATGTAAAACCCCAAACCCTACCCTATATAAATTTCCCAAACCCTCCTACATGTCCCTAAATGAAATTCCTCCCCATAGTCCCTAATCTCTTCATATTATTCCCCTTGGTGGCAGATTCCAACACATCACAAAAGCAGTCCAACATAGTTTTGTGACCAACATTCATTTCTCCAAACAATTTTCAGAGAATCAATTATGTCATCTGATCATTCATCTGACTATGAGGTGGAAACTCAAAGTGACTCACCCACGAAGAACATGCCACCCTCACAGAATTGTAGACCTGCCCTCTTACCATCTCTTGTTTTTATTTTCGGTCATGCTATGAGTTCTGAGAAAAAGTTGCAAATGTTCAATTTCACCATGAGTTGGCTTGCTTATTTGTCCTACATTTGCATGGTGCTCAAGTTATTTTAGCCTTTGTTACTTTCACACTAACACCAGAATCTATCTCCTTAGCCACCCGCATGCTTATTGTTGGAGAGCCTTGGAGTAAGAGGCAGAAGATTGATCGGTAACATTACGATCCTTATATTAAACCCGGTTTATTGAGGTAGCTTAAGAGAGTGTTTCCCTTCCGATATCCTAAATATGAATATGCCCCTCTCATGAAGTCAATTATGAAGTATTTCAGTTGTGAAGGCCGCTTCTCTCGGTTATCTACTTATCACATCAGGTTGCTCATGCATTTCACCCAGGTAAGGATGATTAACATTCCTTTTTTCATATGCCGGAACATAGAGAGGATGACTACCCTTGTGTAGCACAAGACCCCTAAGCAACAGTTCAATAAAATTTTCCATTTTGCACTCATCAAGATTTTGGTGGTTCATCAGCTTGGATTACAGGGTATCACATGGGATGATTTCATCTCTCGTGACTTTTTGAAAACTCTACGGAGACCTTCAGGGGTTGGGCATGAGACTGGTGGACCTTCTCATCCGTAATAAGGCCATGATCCACACGCTGCTACTATACCAGTGTTTATTACATATCACAAGGGCACGAGGCAGTTATTTGCAGCTGCAATGTGAGTGTTATCTCCGCTTGTGGTGGTGGAAGGAGCCTCACTTTCGACATCAACACCATAGGTACAGGACCAAGGCAATAGGCCAATGCATGATGAGGGCCCTTCAGGTGAGCATGAGACCGACTTCATTCTCATCGAGGGTGATGATGCAACTGTGGGCCAAAATGTCAAAGAAATCATGCAAGAACAATAGGCACTGATTTAGGATTTGTCTCACAACTTAGAGAGAACCAAGTGGATTATCAGATACCTTGAGCAATGGAACATGCAACTTGAGGATCGGCAAGCTAAGATAGAGTTGCAACTAATCAAGGAAAACCGACAACACATCATGGTAGCAAAAGGTATACCTATGGAGCAAAGAGATGAGGACCGGGAGTATGTTTTAGAGAAAGTGAACATTCACTTGGAGAGACTACCGGAGAATTCCGATAGGGACAAAGCATTATTGAGACACATGGCATTCCATTACAAGGTGCGAAACATGAGTTCCAAGGCACGAATAAGGAGTCTAAAGGCAAAATTGAGGAAGGAAACAAAGAAGAAAAAGAGGCAAAGGGAGCATGATCGCCTTCGGATTTTTGCCAAAACCTCTTTAGTATAGCATGAAACTTGATAGGGAAGGCACAACCCAAATTTCAAGAAATTTGGAGTACATTTTGAAATTTTGAAATTTTTTGGGCAAAAAAGAGAGTTTTTCTCCCTATGTGTCGCGCCACGTGGCGTTCGCTTTCGCTAGGGAGCTCCAAATGAAAAAAAGTTTATATTTTTGGATTTTTGATGGAGAATCGTGAGTACTAGTGCATGGCCAAGAAATTTGGGCAAGTTTTGACGCTTCAGGAGGTCACAAACACTCAAATAATGACCTTTGTACCCCTATTTTCACACAGAGGAAGTCGTCTTGGGAGATTGCTTTCCAATGAGCTATCTTAGACTCAATTTGGACTTCAAGAAGTGCCTCAAACTCAGCCTCAAATTGGCGCAATGTATAGAGGATTTGGCGTTGCGCATAGAGGATTTTAGCTCAATTTTTCACCTTCTAGCTCAGAAATCTGACCATTTTGACTAGTTTTGCGTCCAGATGTAATTTTTGACCCATATTAATGTAACTTGATGATTATGATGTAATTTTGGCACATATTTACTCATTCTATATGATTCATTCACTAAAAATTGAAAATTAAATGAATGAATCAGTTTCCTAACATATAGAGGCAAGTTCTTTTGACTGCCTAGATTTTAGTTCCTTATTTAGAATTGGTTGAAAAAGCTCCAAGAATGATGAGATTGACCCCTAGATGGAAGGGAATGGGTTGGGCTAGTCTATATCATTTATTTTATAAGTCATTTTCAGGGTTGGAGACATGGGATTTCTTTGGCATACTATTGTACATATTTTCTCTGCATTTTTGGCTAAGGAAAGACCAGTGTTTTGCAATATTGTTTGGGATCCATGTGGCTTTATGTTTTGATGGTGTGCTTCTCTCAGTAATTGTAAGTTGTTATGTGTATCATTTTCCTTACTATCATCTTCTGCAATTGAACAAATGAAGTGATTAAGTTAGAATCCATTGATTGTCATGCTCTGCCGTTAAATTTGTTTGATTTTCCATGTTTTCATCTGTTTAAGGAGAATCCTTGAAACCATTTTGCTCTACTTAGCTCCTCACCAGTATGATCTACCCATTCATTCCCTTTAAAATCATCAAGACTATCACCTTCCTTGCCCCAATTTGACCTCTGCAAAAACTGTGCCTCATCCCCAAGCCCAGATTTGCCTTTCCCCGTTCCTACACAAAAACTCCTAAAAAATCAAATCAAACCCTTGTACTTCATATCTAGCCTAACATTAGCTTTTTATTTCAGTCATCTTGAGCCCCATGGATTATCTTTGCCGAGTTTGACCCGGAGAGAGCCCTCTCCTGTCCTCGTAGGGCTAGCTACGAGGTTGAGTGTGGTATGATGTTATCTTGAATCCTGCCTTCCTTCAGCCTCACGCAGATTTGAGCACTAATAATGAGAAAATATGAAAAAGGATATTATATAATAAACTAAATAAGCTTGTTTGGATGGATAAATATATAAATATTCACAAAAAGAAGAACACACTTGAATGTGTGCAAATATGCAAAAGGATATTTTATAATAAATTAAAGAATCTTGTTTGGATGGATAAATATATAAACATGCAAAATAACCATTATTCACCTGTAAAAATATAGTCTCTTGTAGGCTACTACAGAAAAGAACTATTGGAGGTAAGAAAAATAAATTTATACATAGTTTAACTTGTAGAAAAATAAATGTATACCTTGTTTAGCTTGCTATAGATCAAAGGATTGGAATCATACCAATTAGCCATGGAACAAGAAGCCTTCGGTAAAGTATTACTAGGGCCTAAAGGATAACCTTCACAAACTCCCATGACAAGTGTTCAACACACCTCTTAAATAATTTTCATATTCTCTTCTTCAAAGAAAATGATAGTAATAGTAAATTATATACAAACATTATGCGAAAACAAAATATATAGAGTTGACACAAATATCTAATGTGTCCTCATAGAATATAAATAGAACAAATATTATAGTATTGTAAAATTTTGATGGAATCACTTCATTACACACAGTAACAAGTAAATAGACTGTATAAATTTTTCTTATGAATATAAAGAAATATTTACATTGTTGGGGCTATAAGACAACCAAAACTATTTTTTCATAATTAAATATTCTCACTAATAAAGAGAGGGTAAATGGCTTGAATTGAAATCGATATACATGGATTGTTTTCGAGTGTTGGGCCTTTTGGGAAAAGCCCTAGCTAGTTTTGGGTTTTCCTTACACACAAACATCATCAAATTTCCTTGCAACCAACATCAAGCAAAAATCAGAACTGACATTGAAACCTTGTAAAGTGGAAGTATTGGATAAGTACTTGAAGGCCAAAGAGTAGACGAAAAACTTGCAAAATTTTGGACCCCAAAACAATGTCACAAGATAACCCAAGTTAGTCATAGACTAACCTAAACACACAAGAAAAGAATTCCTTAGTTTGGATTGGAATCACTCTAAATTAATCAAGAAAACAATGTTATAGAGGATTTTGAGATAAGTAGAGTCTAACCTTAGTAATATAGATGACATCCTTTAATCCGATACCCTGTTGTAAAGGGAATAACATTAGTATTGTACATATATGCTTGTACAAAGAAAAATTATATCGAGATGAGAATCGAGTTATAGTTTAATTATAGAGTTAAAATTCTGGAAATGTTGTACAATATTGAAAGAAACTCCATGTATGAAGGGTATTTCATTTTGAAATCATTGAGGAAAATAGAAATTATGCTGAAATCCTTTGAGGGAACCATAACCAATGTATGATACATCACAAGCAAAAAATTAGAAGTGATAAATTACAATAATATACCCAATATTCAATAATGGCTATACTATAACAAACATAAGTGAATTAGAGGAACCAAAGACCTTGTGATGGCTTATCGTAGGATTTCATCCATACCAAATTTTACAAGGACTCCTTTTCTAAGAGCTTGATATGGACATAACGTTTCCACATAAATTGCACATAGAATTACATCATCCCAAAACATTAATGTTCTATTTTTTAAAATCCTCATTGAGCGAACTATTTTCAATATAGTAATGTTCATTCTTTCATCTACATAGTTTTGTTGAGAATTGTATGGAACTATGTTGTGATGTTGAATCCCATGGTTGCAGAGATATTTTCATATTAATTACAGTACGTTATCTTCCGTTAGCAATATGAAGAGAGCCAATATCTAATTATGCCTCATATCCAATCCATACATGAAAATCCTTAAAAGTTTTGGAAGCTTGAGATTTAATTTTCAATAAGTACACCCAACACATTCCGATGTAATCATCAACACAATTCTTCGTACATCTATATTCATTACCATAAGGAAAATCCATAGGACGACACAAATTAAAATATATATGTCCAACTTTTCTACATGAATAAAGGGGCCTTGATAGCGAATGGGAACAAGGAAAAATTTATTTCTTAGATTGCTAGTGAATGCGAGCAAGGATAAAGTTATCCCAACAATAGTATGAGACAAAGAAGATATTAGAAATGATTATGAATAGCTATAGACCCATACAAATAAGTAATTTGTAAATCCCACATATATTTAGTAGGGTGCTCAGTTAACATACTTAATCTTAAAGTAGTTAGGTATAACAAAAGAAACCTATTGACTTCTCATTCTTTGGGAATTAAATCACCCTTGAAGAGGAAAGGGAAAGACTAAGTAGAGTGAAAAATGAGATAATATTGATGAAGAGTCTAGAGATCTTGGTGTAATAAACAATCTTCCAATGTAAATAAGCTTGATAATCTTCCACGTAGTAGAGAGTTTTTCTTGGTGTACTACCTAGAGTGGGTTAATATTCCATGGTTTTTCAAAATAAAAAATAAAAAATAGTTGTCAATTTTTACATTTTTTTATTTATTTGCTAAAAGTTTATAATTTAAAATTATTTTAACTTAAAAATCATTAGAAATCTCAATATTTTTATGAAAATATCATTAAACATTTTACATTATGCATATTAGGTAGTACTAATGTTAGACAAGGATTATAAGCTTTAAATTAAATTTCCATCCTTGAATTTTTTGCTACTTGATAGAACCCTTCAAGAAGAAAGAAAAGACATGGTGCAATTGTGGAAAATATATAAAAAAATTAAGTGATTAAAAGAGAAGAATAACACGATATATTGTTCAATAAAAAAATTATATTGGGAATAACTAACAAGAAATAAAGTTGTGGGTCATTTAATGTTTGCATGTTGTGAGCCTTTGTGACATAGTACTGACGAAAATCGTCAATGTGAAGGGTGTGTACATTTCATGATATTTTTTCTTTGAAACGATGAAAGATAATTTAGGATCCATAAATGTAATTATATTACAATTTAGTGAAAGAAACAATGGATGCTTCTTTAATTTCGTTAAAGTTATTTATGCATGTCCAAGTTTATTTCAACTTCATGGCTTCTTTTGATCACAAGGAGAACTAAGGAATTTGTCATTGTACATATATAATAAAAATATGAACATTTTTGGTAGATGAGTTGTAATAGGAGGTGATGTAGGTGTTAACTATCCTAAACATTGTGTATTGTTGAACAATTATCTCCTTCTTAATGAAAAGTATTATCTTTCCCATTGAGTCCATATTTATTTTATTAGATTTCCATATATTTTAATGTTTTTCCTAAAATATATTTATTAATTGGTCAATAAACACCAAAAATATATTTTTATATTGTAATACCATTCTCTTCCAAATCATGTGGAAGGTGTCATGCATATTTCACACTCATTGAAAGGGTAATTTTCATGAATAATGAGGTTAGAGAAACATTAATTTGTATAATGATTTCAATATATGTTGGTTTGTATCCTTTAAATTAAATTCCTAAAGAAATAAATAGGAATGCATTGGAGATTCGCATAATTTTAATAGAAAAATATCTCATATATTCTACATATCAGTGAAAGTCAGTGAAAGCCATTTCATTGAGCTCAACAATGCCTTAGATTTCAATAGAAAGCCTCAAAAGTTAACTGAGAGTTGATTAGACAAAATGAAAGCAAACAAAAGAAAATATATATTAAAAAATCGTATTACAATATATACTAAGTATATATATATATATATATATTATAAATATATATTATATATTAATAGAGAGAGAGAAGAGAGGAGAGGAGAGAAGAGAGAGGAGAGAGATGAATGTATATTAATATAAATATTAGTGATAAAAAATTGAATGCATAATTTAAAAATCTGGAATACATATAAATAAATTTGTTTGGAAAACATATTTATGATTCCTTAATTTGTAATGTTGATAGTGTGTAATACCCTATAATAGGATTTCTATTAAGTTTTATTTAAAAATCAAAAATTCATAGGGTATGATGCTAGAGATTCAATAATCAATCATTATATTTTAATATTAGTCATTAAAGAATGTTGAGGATTTATTCAAAATGTAGTTCATGATCTTCTATTCTTCATCAAGTTATTAAAAAAATTGTTTCAAAATTAATTAAAAACATATATTATATAATGCTTTGACTATAAAATGATTTATTTATTTTATTATAACTATTGTGACAATATAATGAAATGGATGGAAAATTTCTATAGCCATCAATATATGTAAAGAATCAGAACACTAACCCCATTATACATATTGCATTAACCAAGATTGGAAAAAGTCAAAAAGTTAACTAAACCATATCTTTATTATTATTATTATTGGTGTTATATAATATATAGAAATATGTTTATCCATGTAGATTCACCCCACTATTATTATGGAAATGCTTTAATTAGAGACATTTCCTCATACATTACCATGGCTTATAAATACCACATTCCCAATATGATGTGTTGAAATGTCATTTTATTAAATTAATTAATTTGGGATAGTTAAATTAATAGAAATCTTATCATTGATATGAATTTGGATAGAAATCTTATCATTGATATGTCAATATTACCATGAATATTCCAAAATATTCCATGGGGTTGAAATATCTATGATCAACCTCATAATTAAATTATAACTATGTAATATCTATTCTTACTATTAGCGTAATTATAGGCAAATCTATTTTGGAATTTTATTCCAATTCAAGTTAACAGAAAAATTAACATTAAATTAAGAAAAATTAGGGAAGCCGTATAAATCAAATGGACCAAAATAAAAATAAAATTAAATCCATCATAACCATCAAAATGGCTACCCCATTATTCATATCACCTTTTATAGATTAAAAAAATAGAAATTATCGAAATTATAACTTTATTACAAATTATCTTGTGGTTAATTATAAAAAAGAAAAAAATTGCATGCATATTTCAACAACAACAAAAAGTATTAGTGGAACGTTTTAGCACTAAAATATGTCAACATTAGTATGAGTGTTCCAACATATTCCATGGGGTTTAAATATCTTCCGTCAACCTAATAATTAACTTATAACTATGGTGAATAGCATAATTATAGGCATATATAATGTGTGGTCAACCGACTTATGTACTAATTGTTGGACTGCGAAAGGTGGATCATTAATTCTTATTGGAATGCTTATATTATGTTGTTCTATTTCGTCGTTATAACATTCCAACCAAATCTTCATTTGATGTTGCTCTCTTTATAGTTGAATATTGTTACTATCCAACTTAATATGTCATCATAGCTAAAATGCTTGGATGAAACTTCGTTAATATCAGTCTCCTTGGTTCGAGTTTTATCTTAACCACAATTTTCTTCAATAATTGTTATCATAGTAACATGGGGTGAATCACAAGTCAAGTCCATGTTCAAATTTTTTTTCCTGTTGGGTTCAGTCAACTATCCTTGGTCCTAGACCTATGATGAGCTTCATTCTATGTTGAGTTTGTCTTGTGTCAATTGTTTATGTTTCTGTGTTTGCGGAACTACCATAATTTTCTATAGTAATGTTTCAATGAATACATATTTTCCATGTCCAAGAAACTGCAAGACGTCATGCCCAATAGATTATTCTAGAAATTGCTCTAATTTTCTAGGCTTTTTTTTTCTAACCTTTATAGGGTATCCTCAAAAAAAATCATGCAATTGAGTGTAGATTATATTGTTGTTGTGGGTCTTCTAGTTGAATACCTTGAATGATTTCATTCCCATTTATTGTTTATGTTTACTTCCCTGTTGTTTTTCTACTCTGTGAGTCTTTTCTTGCAATATTCTTATGAGATTATGTCACAGGGACTAAGAGGTCAAATTTAAATGGTTGTGTATAATTATGCTTCCCTTTCTTCCTCTTGTTCAACATTCGGAAGGAGTAAAATTATATCCCCTTGTTCTTCTTGAGCTTGTGGTGTAATTAGGAATATTCCGTTAGATTATTAATTGATCATATATGTATTTGGTCAATTGTAGGTTGATACAAAATATCTTATTGGTATACATCTAAAGAGTCAACATACCGAACTTAGATTAGTTGTAGGGGAAACTAAATGTGTGATGATGGATGAAACATTTTTTGTAACGTGGTGAGGCACTCTCTATCTATCAGAAGATTTTTAAAGTTTTCTGGAGGGATAACTAGGGAAGTTTGTTTCATGTATAGCCAAATTAGTATAGAGGGGAAACAAATCGACTTATTAGAACTTTCACATTCATACCGGTTCATATTCATCATGTCACCAATGTGTTTTTCCTAGTTGTATATTTTTCCCTTATGATCATCTGACAAATTTATTGTAGAATAC
>APFE030618460.1:1934-26319 GCA_000404065.3 Pinus taeda
TTCCACTTGGAGAATTATGATCTCTTACTCATCCCTGGTTGAAAATGGAGTGGCAAGTGTCAGAGGGGAAGCTTCTGGAAGATTCCATGATCTTCCACCTCGCATTTTTGTCCTTGCCATTTGTCCATTCCCAACCATCGCACCCTACAAAGGAGAAAATCATTCTGCATCATGCCTTGTACACTGGGAAGGTGATATGCATCGCACCTCCTGCATTGAGCTTTCAGTATGGTCTAGTTTTGACCATTTATGAGCAGTTTTCAGTGGAGAACTTCTGGGAGATGATGTAATCAGTTGACCTTGTTCCTTTAGGCAGTGAAGCAACACTTATATGGACTTAGGAGCCCTCATTTTATGGAAATTTATGATTGGGGTTGAAGTGCCCAAAAATTTCTATAACATCACCTTTAATTAAATTGGATTTATTTCCCATTCATTTGTTCTGTCTACGCATTCAAATAGTGGTATTAGAGCAAGTGTAATATTTTTGTTGTGTAATTTATAGTTTTGCGGTTATGTAAATTTTGATTGTGGATAGATCCACATAAAATAAGAGGATATCTACATCTGAAGAATTTGGATCAACTATGTCAGGTTTGATTATGGATGGATTTGCGTGTGAAGATGTCGGATTAGCAAAAATCTTGTAATACATGGTATGGATCTACAGTTTGGAGCCAAGAGTTGGCTTCAGGAGGATTCCTTTGTTTCCAAGAGTGTATTTTACCTAGGATCAAGTACTAAGGGTTGTGTAAAAGTGTTGTGGAGGAGATCGTGATATGAGAAATAGGTCACACAATATGATCTATAGTTGAGAGCTGAACTTGGTACTGATGGTGATTAATTTTAATTTATTGTATGCCTTTTCAAAGAACTTGGAAACCTCTATTTCATATTTTCAAGGGTGCATATTCTCTTTGAAACCATTCACTCAATATAATATTGAGAATTTCCATGATCATCAGAGTCATTGTTGGAAAAAAAAGGAGACCCAAATTCTTTAAGAAGAAATTACAGGATGTGGTCATCTATCATTGTCAACCCTAACAACTAATTGTTTTGTTGAATTAAGGCTTCTATGATCCATATCAAGTTAACGAGAGATTTTTCAGCGTAAATCACATCATATTCCATTTGTCAACGCATTTCAAACCAACGAGTGTGGTTCATCGTCAGGACAAGTTGAAGAATCAGATCAAGCTATGGATGTTAAATAGATAGAGTAGAACCTCCAATGGTTATAATTCTTGACTAAGCAACGGCCATATTGACCAATGGCTAAATTTGACTGGGGATCAGTTAGCATGACCAGGGGCATAAAGATAAGCTAATTTAATATAATAATTCAGAGGGACGCATGACATCACCTCATATATATATATATATATATATATAATAATAATAAAATACCATTAGTTTCTTGTTATTATAAATATATAATAAATGGTTACTAAAGGTATTTATATAGTTTCTAATAACAAGAAACTAATGGTATATAATATATATATATATATAATAGCATTAAGTTTCTTGTTATTAATAATATATATATAAAT
Source organism: Pinus taeda (assembly GCA_000404065.3). NCBI lineage: Eukaryota > Viridiplantae > Streptophyta > Pinopsida > Pinales > Pinaceae > Pinus > Pinus taeda. The sequence goes on from APFE030618460.1 coordinate 3,491, forward strand.
GGTTACTAAGGTATTAAATATATTTTCTAATAACAAGAACTAATTGGTGTAATATATAATAGAAAAGAGGATTACTTTAAAGGTTTGGGTTTAAATAGCTAGTTATAAGAGGAATGACACTTAAAAAAAAATTATTAAATAATAATTATTATTATATTTCAATATTTCATATTGAAAATTAATTGTTTTAACTAATGTTAAAATAAATTATTCAGATTAAATTAATTGTTTATATATACCTAGATTTTTTTATCTACGTTTATAATATATATATGAATATATAATATATATATATATATATATATATATAATATATATATATATATATATATATATATATATATATATAATAATAATAAAATAATTCTTTAAGATCAAAGTAGTTATAAAAATATTAATAGTTTAAGAATAATAATATTAGAATAATAATTATAACCGTTGGAGGTTCTGCTATGTCTATTTAACATGCATAGCTTGATCTGATTCTTCAACTTGTCTTGATGATGAACCACACTCGTTGGTTCGAAACCTGTCGACAAATGAAATATCATGTGATTTACGCCGGAAAATCTCTCATTAATGAATTATTTTGTTCAAATTGATTCAGTCTCCTACATGACAAGTAGAACCTCTCAGATTTTGAACCTCAATACTTGTGACTTCATCATTCCTTGAAAATGTAGTTGCGAGAATGGATAAAGAAGCCATAATGATCAATTTGGATATTTGTTTGTGGCTTCCAACGAGGAGCTCATAATACCTATTGAGATTCATGATGTTGGTGTTGGTGAAATTAATGCAAGATTGATGGAGAAGATAATTTTATAACATGTGCAGGGAGAATTGTAGGGTGGTGGGGACCATTGGAAATTATGACAAAGGAGAAAACACAAATATATGCAGAGGTCTGTTTGTGTGTTCAATTCCTGAGGCCTGGGAGGCTGCAATTTCAGTAATTGTGTAGGAAATATACAGTGAGAAGATGATGGAGGCCATAAGAATTAGTGTGGCTCTACCATTGCTTTTATGTAACACATCTCCTCTCATATCTACCCACTTTCACTAGCTTTTCTAGGGTAACCATGAGCTAAGGGGCTACTATGACATGATTCAACCTCCTAAATGACCTTAACGAAATGGAGTTGACATAGCAAGACCTTATTGACTTCCCTCAGGTGCTACAGGACCCCTAGGAAATAACCACCCATTCAGGATGTCTGACCCCTGAGATAACTTTATTTTTCAGTGAGCTAGAACCCTAGTCACTCCCATGACAAGGCCTCTAAGCAATTGTAAACCTCTAGTCGCTCCCACAATCCTACTTCCCAACAAATGTAATCTCTTTTAGGTAGTATTGTGCCAATGGTCGTGATATTTAAGCCACTTTTTAAAGGCTAGGATCTGGACCTCTTCCCAGAACTTAATGAAATTACCAAATTGATAAATAACACAAAGACAAAGCCTCTAACATAAAAATTACTCAAGGGCTTGATCTAACCCACTCTAACCATGATAATCATTCCATCAAACACATTGAGAACATGCAACATACGAGTTGTGAATGTGTGTCTGAACATAGATATTTGAAACTTATATGAGGTTTACTATGAAGGACTAATGCCCTCTCATAATATATGCCATGATACCAATTAGGCCATGCATTCATTAACCATTCATTCATAAATTAAAATGTGATAATAGTCATACTTAAATCTATCATAAAGCCATGCTTATAACCAACATATAACTAGATAATCAAGAACGATACAACATCCACTAAAGCCATAGAATAACAAGTACATTTACTCATAAAGAAAATAGGTACTTAGCTCTTATTAACCATATGCAAAAACCAACCAAGTCAGGGACTTCCACGTACCACCCGACCATAGATTAGGCTGAACTAAATCTTTCTTTTAGCCAATCACCCCCGTGCCATATTCCAAGAATGAATGTGGGATTTCATGGGATAAACCAATCCAAAAACAACCAAGGGAATCTAGAGGTTAAACCACCTCCACCCTCACACTATCGTGATCTCACCTAAACCAGTCCCAAGATCAGAAAACTAAACCGAGCTTGGATGCCTTAGAATTCCTTCACCAACCCTTGAGGAATTTTCCTATCTCCACCCACCTATTGAGTCATTCTTGAATAAAACCATCGCCACACCCAACCCTTGGGATTTTCTTGGGACCACCTCACTCAGATCCAAAACCTTCCAGCAATCCAAAGCTCAACCAAGAATCAATCCCATCACATCATGTCTATCCAGAAATGGTAAGACAAGGCTAAAACCACTATCAAAACTTGACAAAACCCATGCCAATGACAACAACTAAACAAAATACACACATGTATATACTATTCATACCAAAACTAGCTAGGAAATCATGCATGTAACATGTTACCTACAAGTATTCCAGTTGAATCTGCTTGATCCAAATTTTCCTTGTTTGATCCTTTATTTCCTCTGTTTTCCTTGTCCTTACTTTGCTTGATTCTTTCCTTCTCCTCTTGGTGCTCTTCTCCTCTCGGAGACTAATTCCAAAACTAAACTGACAAAAGGCCCCAAAACAATGCTCTGATATCTTTTTATTATTGATGTCTCTGATTTCTTCATTTTCCTCTATTTTCCTTCAATTTCCTCCTCACGTACAACTTGTGACCTTTCACCTTCCTTTTCTCCTATTTTCCATTGTTTTCATAAAATAAAATACCAATAGTGCATTTTTTTCATTTTCAAAGCCTTTGTCAATTTCCCCTTAGCCATAATAAACAAGTGATGCCCACTAGGATAGTTTTCCTAACATTCAGCTTGGAATATGTGTCCCATGACCTTGGTCTTATTTTGCCTTTATTAACTTTATTACGTGAACTTTTAACCCAAGGTTATTACATTTTAGTGATGTCGTTCAAGTTGATGTCGATTGCATAGAGCATTACAAGGGCAGAGTTGAGGATGTGGCCAGTGGTGGTGATATTGATCTCCTTATGATTGTATATGTATATGAGTCACTTCAGTTATCAAAGCACTTGTTCTTTGGCACTGATTTTGTTAAAGTGTGAAGTGATGTAGAAAATGAGTGGTGAAGTCGGTCAAGGGTTTTCTGCATTTTAGGGGTACTTTCACAGACCTTGACAGAGGAGGAACTATATTTTCACAGACCTTGACAGAGGAGGAACTATGTAGCAAAGGAAAATCTTGAGCATGCAGAGTATTATGATCATTAAGTGCACAAATGACACAAAGTATTCCATGTGGTGAAAAGAGTGCCTAAGGATAATCTAGAATGGGCAGAAAATGATAGCCAGACAATGAAAATATGTTGATCAGTCATTGGTGGATTTGCAACAATATTCAGTGGCTAAGTAGGATATGCACATGTGTGAATAGATTGATGAACCACATACCTATAAATAACTCTTAGAGGGCTAGTGGTTACAATAGTTAGTAGCCCATGTAATCTAGTAGACGAGCTCTTTTTATATGGGCATTAATGTAAGTGTGTAGCGCATGGAGAAAGGAAAAGAAAGAGTGTAAGAATTTATGAACCAAGAAATATAATAATTATAATGGATATGATGTAATTGGTATACTACTATAAGACCTTATAGGACTACGTACCCCAAATCCTATTTTGATAAGAGGCAAGTAGGATTCTCTTGAGTTCCCAGATATTTAGGGGAGTTACATCCATAGTAATTCCCTAGTCAAGTTGAAGGGGGGATTTTAAGGATTAACTTTGACTTAGGAATGATATTCTAGAGATAATTATTTTGATCACATGGTTTCATGGCCCATGGTATTATTTCGGTTGTATTTGGTTGTAAAGAAGCCTATAAGTAGGTTTATTTTTCTCCATTGTAAGTTGTGACTTTCCAAGGGTTGATCAGGGCACCAGTGTGAGCGGCCCAGGGTTGAGCAGGGCTCCTGGCCAGTGTAAGGAGATAGGGGTTGATCATGGCTCTCTGACAATCTTGGTCAGGATTTTGGCCAAGTACTAATGGAATTCTGTTAAGCTGGTTTTTTCCCCGGAGTTGGGATTTTTCGAGGGTATTTCTTGGTGTTCCTTATGTGTGTGATTGCTTCTATTTGTGTTCATGATTATGTTATAATTACCTTTCCTTTTGTACATAAGAGAAAAACTTCCCTATTTGAGTCTGACTCCCATCAACAGCTAAAGATCAATGTGGATAATGAGGCCATTTCAAGAACAAATTTTCATAAAGATTCTTACGTTCATATTGCACTTCCCAAGCCCATCATGAGACCTTGGTAAGAAGTTGTTAAAAAACAAAAAATAACCAGTCTTGGATATGACAAGGATGTGTCCTTGCATATTCTAGACTATTCCAAACCCATCTAATTTCATAGTACTGGGTTTCTTTAGGATGATTTATCTTCACTTTATATTATTCCACAACCATAGATTGTTAAATGCCAACATTGAGATCAATTCGTTCATCTCAAAGATTATTGTTTTGATCTTCACCCATGTGGGAATTTTGGAAAGCACACTCATTATTCAAAGAAATGCTTTAGAAATAAGACTCATGCAAGAATGAAGTTTCACCTTGGATTGATCACTTCTTGGGAATGGTCTTCAGCAACCAAGAAGATATACCAATCATACCATAGAATTTGTTCTCGAGTGTTGGCTTGATGGGGTCTAACCCAAGTTCATATTTAACTGCGCCAACCAAAAAAACCCTAACTGCTAGCCCTTTCGGAAACAACCTACATAGCACAGGTTACAGTCTCACCCGAAGCAGTATTGGGGGATGCTAGAACCAGGTTTCCACATCCATAGGCTTGTGTGATTGTTTCCTTATATCCTTACAGCTTATATCTACCTTCGCACAGATTTATCCCTTCCAAACAAACAACTACTGAAAACCTATCTAAATGACTTCCAACTCTTCGTGAAGGTACTTAATTGTACTTATCATGCATAAAGATTATAGATCTACTAGTTTCACGTAGTAAATAAGCATTAATTCATATAAAACGTATCACAGAGCGAAGATACATAAACTTTAGCAGGCATAAATAACAAGGCATAGATGCATCATAATTGTCTCAAAACAGTCTTTATTAAGTATAAATGTTCAATTACAGACTTATTATCCCTGCACACCTAGCTGCAGGGGCTCGCGCGCTCAGCCTATGGACTTACCAAGGTCTTCGCGCACTCAACTGCAAGAGCCTTCCCCTTTCACCTAAGTATTGGAAACAGGCCTTTCCTTGCCCTTATAATGATTCTTCCATAAAAGTTAACTTCTAAGACTCGTTATGGCTCAAATTTATATAGAATTTGCTTTACAATACCATGGTTTGCAGACCATGGGCAGGTCCCAAAACAACTCTATCACCTACCCAACTAAGGGACTAAAATCCCTTTTGACTTATACTAGCTTCACGCTCTGCTTTCCATATTTGGTGGAGACTTTACATTCGTTACAAAAGGACTTCAAAATTTACTCAAAATTGACTCAATTAACCCCAGGGACCCCTTCCCAATAGGCCCCCAACACAAATTGGGTGACTCGCCCTCGAGTCACTCAGCTGGCATATCTATCTTGCTGTGGAGGTCGTTGAATTCCACCTTCAACACCTGTAAGTCAGTAGTACCCTGCACCGCAGCCTGTTGCATTTCCTCCACCGGCTTCTTTGTTTTAGGGCCTTCCATTGCGAGGCACATCATCCTTTGTGTCTGTTGGAGTGTCTTCAACTTCTCTTGGACTGATAGTGTAAGTTGGCTTTCTTCCTCTGTCCATGGCTGTATTCTTGCCTTTAAGATGACCTCTTTCCTTTGTAGCTCCTCAATCTACATTTGAAGTTTTTTTCCTTTTGTCAAGTGAGTGAAGTGTTGTACTAGCACCAAAGTGCGTGCAGTTGCCCTGAGTTCATCAAACTTTTGTTGCATCTCCTAGATATTTGTGCCAAGTTTCTGCAAGTTTGGGTCCTCCTGCAGAGTCGTCCATAGTTCCATTGCCTGCTCGAAGATTAGTGTGCAACCTATGACTTTTGCATCCAAAGTAGCCATGCTCTCCCCGATGGCTTCTTCGTGCTTCTACCAGACTTCTGGAGGAGTGGTTGGCTACAATTTCAACTCCAACTCTGATATATTCATGTGTAACTAAAATGTTAATCAGCTTATCCCATCCTTCAATTTTCAAACTGCGGCAGCCAACTTATGAATCTTCGTTGCCGCTGCTGCATCTTCTAGAATGTGAAGTTCTGGTAGCGTCTTACACACCTATGTAATTGTTGCCTCCAAGCTCTGCCTTCACATGGCTAGTTCTTCCTTTTCCTTCAGCGTCTGAGCCTTTTTGGCAAAAATCTGCTCATTTTTCATCTTTACCTTGCTAATAACTGATAACGCGCACTACTCCCTGATCCTAAGCTCATCTGATACCCCTTGATGAAGCACATGGAGGGTGTGAATAGGAAGCATGGTTAAGTTGATACCCACATCCTTGATCTATCTTAGTTGGGAATTTGCTTCATCTACCTCTACATGTAGTGATCCCTCTAGTAATGGAATGAATCTGAGGTCTAGAGTCCTATCTGTGTCCAAAACAGTCATTCTCACTTGCTACAACCTCACTTAAATCCCACTCGCTTGTCCCACGCTCACCTAAAGTCAACCTTTTGAATCTGCAAATCATGTAGATCCTTCGGCACATTTCCTAGTGCCTCTTGGTACTGGTATTCAAACTATTACCACAGTTTGGTCATTGTATCGAGGACCTTATCTCTGATCACATCCAATTCCCCCTTAGTGAGGACCATTGGATCTACATGTACATTCTTGTTTGATTTCAACTTCTTCCTATGTCTTGAAGTCATCTCCTTCTGGACCTTTGTGATTCTAAAAGGATTGATCTGCTCCTTGCCACCACCTCCTTCCTCCTCAGACTCTTCCTTGTCTGTAGTATGTTGAGAAGCATACTCCTCAACCTCCAATGTGGATTCCTTCGTGGCGTGCTCCTTGTCAGCATTTGCCTTAGCAGCAACTTCCTTGTTTTTCTATGTTTCTTTTTCTTGGGTTGTTGCCTGCTCAACTTCTTCCTTTTTTTGCGCTACTTTCTCTTAAGCAACAACCTCCTAAGATTCCTTTTGCTTCTAAGATGCTATGGAATGCATGGAGGATCTTTCTCTAACTTTTCTTGTTCTGGCACTGATATCTGTGACTAGGTATGACAACTTGTACCATACTTTCTTAGGATCGCATCTCATGCAGATGGATACATTGTGAAAATTCATTTTAAACTCCACATAGGACTCCAACTCCTCAAACAGGGTAGGTGACAGCCTCGACCTCTGGTTGATCACCATGCGGAGGTCCATGTTGACAAGCACCTACAGGATCTTTGTCTCCATGACACTCTCCAAATCCTTTGTTGCCCACAACGAAGCGAACTTCATGGCCCATGGTAAATTGGCCTCCTATGGAGGGAATTGAATATCTTCTTGCAGTTGCCACATAATTAGGGCAATTAAAAACATCAACCAAGCATAGTGGAATGCCTTGTCATCGTACTGTGCTTCGTGACAATTCAACAAAAAAAAATTGAAAATATACTAGGCCCAGTTGTACTGCACCCCCTTCACGCATTGTGCAGCCAATGAAATGACTAACATTGGTACCTCATGCACACAACACTTTCTCATGACCTTGCAAGCCAAGATCTAGGTGGCAAACTACATCGCCTTGTCTGTGATGGAACGGATAGAGTATCCACACGACTTCTTCATTAAGCCAAACTCATCCTTCATTCGATCCACAAGTTATTTTTCTTTACTCTTTCCTCCAAAATCCTTGTCTGGATCCACCCCTTAGTCGGGAAACCTGGTGATACAGTGGATCAACATATCTATGATGGGGATGGGCTCTCATAACCAAAGACACCCATCATGAACCATTGTAAGCAATTGTCTTATGCACATTGTGTTGATAGTGGTTCTACTAAAATGCGATATCCATAGCATATTTAGAAACCTAGCCTTCTCAACCCCCATGACCCACTTCATAGTCTCCAATCGTGTGACTCCAGTCTCCTCATAGTATATCTTCGCCAAATATTTTTTTTCGCCAAATTCAGGAATTTCTCGTGATCATCTAGATCCCCATTCTCCATTTTGGGTGCAGGAATGCACCCTAAGAGCATGCCTTCAAATGGCAGTTTCTCCAGCAATAGCAGTGTAGATACTGTGAATTTAGCGTTATTGGGATCCTTGGGTACCTTCGCTTTGCCCTTTCATGGAGGGATATACTTCGGAAACCTAGTGATAAGCTCTCCCTCCTTAACATCAACTCTTCAACCCCTTCGTAAGCTCCTCTTCATCAAGATCCAGGGGTTCGTGTGGCTGTTTAGACTTGTCCATCTTCCCTTTCTACTAAACCTCTGTAGGGTTCTTCCTCGGTGATTGCCTCACCAGCACAGTCTGTAGTTTCTTTTGCTTTTCCTTAGCTATGGATGGTTTAGGCGTAGGTGACCTCATCACCTTAGGCACAGATGGGGTAGCTTCCATTTCCAATGCAAATTCAGGGGTTGCAGCTTCAAAGATAGTGGCTTCTGCAGGATCAATCATTTTCTAAAGGATGATCTTACGACTCCAATCAAGAAATTTTGCAAACTTTGATCATGAAAGAAGTTCCTCCCAATCTTCTCAGTTCATAGACTTAAGGAAAGAAAATTCACAATAGATTTTCAGAAGAAAAAGTGTTCTACTACAGGCCAACATGCCAGATTTATAGGTGATTCCAAATTTAAATCTAATCGTTCCCTCCAATTTCTGATCATAAATGCATCTTTGGCAGCAAATTGCAAAATATTTACGCAATAAATGCATCCTACCCGCTCCTCCTAACGGTATTTTCGCCATCCAATCCGCTACAGTACATCCAACGTCTATTTTTGGATCCTTCTGCACAACACCAACCTCCATGGTGCAACTCTCTTGGTGAGCTCCTCCTGGCACACTTCTGGCAATGTAGTTTATAGTCCCGTACTTACTTGCAGCTGCCTAGAGTACTAAGATTGTCCCACTATTATGTAGTCATTGCATAGGTGCAGGATCCCCTTTATATAACTTCAATTGACTTCCATTGACTCTTCCCAGAAATAATTCCCCATTCAGCTTCGTGAGTTGAACTATGTCACCATCTGTAATTTCCTTGACTACATAAGGTCCTAACCAGTGCATTTGAAAATTCCCAGGGAACTTCGTGAACTTGCTATCATATAGTAGGAGCAAGTCATTCACCTTGAAGGTGTGCAACTTAATATGTCGATCATTTCAGGCCTTCTCACGCTCCTTTTACACTTGTTGGTGATATCCTGATAGAAATTGGTCTTCTTTTAATTCCACCAACTGTGCGAGGTATTCCTCCATATTCTCGTGATTTTCCATATCAGTCAATGATGCAATCTGAAAACTTGACACAATATACTCCATGGGCATCACAGCCTCTATCCCATAGACCAGCCTGAATGGGGTTTGTCTTGTCAACTTCTTACACGCCGTCCTATATGACCATAGGACCACTGGTATGCACACATCCCAATCGTTCCTTTGCGCATTGCAGACCTTAGTCAATGTGTTATCCAATATTTTATTGAATGCTTCAACCATGCCATTTTCCTGAGGATGATAGGGTGTACTCTTTTGATGATAAGCTTGAAATTCTTCAACCAGTGTGGAAATAGTTTCATTTAGAAAGTGTGTACCCCTATCACTCATCAGTATCTTAGGACATCCAAACCTTGTCAAGACATATGCAAATAGGAACTTCGCAGCTATAGTAGTGCTACAGTCCTTCACCAGTTGTCCTTTAGCCCATCTTGTCAAATATTTCGTCGCAGTAATAATGTACCGCGCACCTAGCTTTCTCCCTGGTGGTTGTATTGGACCCACAAACTCAATCACCAATTTGTCAAACACTTGTAATGAAATCTAGGTATTTAAGGGCAATTTGTCCCTTCGTGATGGCTTTCCCGTCCTTTGACAAGTATCGCATGCCCTGAAGTATGCCTTAGAATCCTTATGTATCATCGGCCACCACAATCCTGCGCGCAAAATCTTCTACGTGGTTTCTCTGCCTGCATAGTGTCCTCCCGCCACTCCTCCATGTGCTTCGATGAGGATTCTAGAGTGTTCAAACTCCATAACATATCAACACAGTATTTCATCAGTTCCCATCTTATATAAGTGTCCCACAACCACAGAAAAGTCAATTGCGTGGACCACCAACTCCTTTTTCTGTTATGTAGAGTATCCTTCTAGGGTTGTTCCAATAGTTAAGAACTAGATTATATCAACAAATGATCATCAATGACACGTACAACAAAGAGCTATGCATCTGAAAACCCTTCCTCCAATTTATTTGGTTCTTTGCCTATCTCAATTCTGGATAGATGATTTGGTCATGTGTTCAACCACCTAGGCTTCACAATCACCTCAAAGTCATATTCCTGAAACAACAATAACCACCTATAGATCTTCCCCCCCCCCAACACAGGCTTATTGACTATGTACTTGAGAGTAGAGTGATTTGCATACATTTTGAAATGTGTGGCTAATAGATTATGTCGAAACTTTTATAGCGCGTAGACCATCGTCAGTCCTTTGCGCTATGTAGTCGAATAGTTCTTCTTGGCCTTTGACAATTTCCTGCTTGCGAAGGCTATAGGATGATCAATTTCACCTTCTCTTGGTTGGGTTAATACTGCACCCAATGCAATATAGGAGGCATCCACATGCACATGAAACTATTTCTTCCAATCTGGAAACACCAAAATGGACGCAGTCACCATCTTTTCCTTTAAAACATTCAGACTGTGTTGACACTCCTCATCCTAGTAGAAATTCACGTCCTTCTTTAGTAATTTCTCCATTGACATAGTTATCTGTGCATATGCTTTGATAAACTTTCAATAGTAGCCAGTGTGCCCCAGGGTTGCGCACAACTGCTTTACATTATTCAGAGCTTCTAAATTGACAATCACAACTATCTTCATAGGGTCTACCATTAATCCCTTCTTGCATACTACATGGCCTAGAATTATCCCATAAGGCACACAAAAGATACATTTCTTCATATTCAGGGCAATCTAGTATCTGTGAAAAGTATCCAACATAAGGCATAGACTTAGAATGTGGTGCTTTACTAATCCAAACACAGTCCAATCATTAAAATACACTTCTAAGAATTTGTGGATGAAATCATTAAATGCTAAGTTTACAACCCTTGATAAAATCATGAGCGCATTCTTTAGTCTGAATGGCATCACTGTGTACCGGAAGCATCCCCACTCCATCATGGCATCTTGCTGTGATCCTCCAGCTCAATCCTAATCTGATGGTACCTTGAGAACCCATCAGTGAACGAATAAGCTTCCTATCCTCCAACATTATCAAAAACTTCATTTGTAAATGGTGTTGGAAAAGGGTCATGAACGCATGCATCATTGAGCTTTCTCAAGTCTATGAATATCCTGATTTCACCTTGCTGCTTCTTCTCCTGAACAACCATAAGGCTTACCCAATTAGACTCTTCTACTGGCTCAATGATTCCAGCTTCCAGCATTTTTTTTAGCTCTTTCCACGCCTTCTTTATACTTTGGATTCAGTCGGTAAGGTCTTTGTTTACAAGATTCACATTGGGCTTTAAGGTGATCTTCATCACTCTCAGATCCCCTACTATTCCTTTCAGGTCTAAGAACTTTGCTGGAAACAAGTCTTGGTACTCACGCAGTAGCTCTGCAACTTTATCAATTGTATCTTTATCTCAGTAATCGCCTATCTTTGCAAACTTAGGTTGCGCATTAGACCCAATGTTTACTTTCCTGGTCTTCAAAGGTTATGATATATCAGGGTTTGCTACTTTAGGACCTTCAACTTCATGTTGTCCTTCGATCTCTGGAATTTTTATTTTTTGTGGATCTTCTTCTTCTTCTTTTGTAGTTACATTATAGCATTCCAGCACATAGCGTAGTTGGGTACTCTAGTCTGGTTGAACCCATTATACCGGCTCTTCAGGCGTTCTAAAGATAGCAGTCTTAATTTCCTGGAGAGCTTCATCAATGCACTCAAATCCATCCTCAAAGCTAAAGGTTAATAAGAAACTCTCCCTCAAGACATCCCATTCGACCGTCCCATGGCATAGCTCCATTTCCAAGTACCAATTCATTGAAATAGTATCTAAGGTGTGACAGAAGATATGCAGCCATACTGGTTATGGCTCTTTTCCCCAAAATTTAGTCCACCGTGCCAAGTGTTCGCACGGATCATCCTTTCTATTGTATTTTTCAATCATACGGGTATTAGCATATCCAAACCTCAGCTTCATCATTCTCCTATATTCCTTCCATTCAACAAAGCTATCCTTATGCGTACCCCACCAACGGGAAGGCATAGTGTGCAGTGCCAAATAAAGTGCATGGAATCGATGTTCCTCGAGCACCTCCCTTTCAAACTCATCCATAAATAGATTAACATCATTTAAGCCATCATAATGCAGGAGCTTCCTTAGCTTCGTAGATACGCACCGCAAAGATTTTGTCATCATATTGCAACATAGCATGGAAACTTCATGCAATCTATTATGCTAGTGTTCGAGCTCTTCATCTAAGTCTGAGGTACAAGAGCTATCTCGATCCCATGCAATCTGCCGATCTACAGTAGAATTGATCCAATCCTCATCTCACGTAGTAATATTGTATATTTGATCCAAGTCATCATCCTCCTCATATTCACGGATTGGTTCAGTGTAGAGCGCTCCTTCGATAGGGTCCAGTGGCACGATAACCCTAAGTGCCTTCTTTTCAAATGTCATTCTTCGCTTATTCAAATTAATTATTGCATCCATGTCAAAGGCCCAATCAATTCCTAGTAGTGTAGGGTAAGGATTGTTGTCATCCATTATTTCAGTTACTTCAAAATCGGCCAGAGCACTTTCTCCTTCAATGTCTACTGTTACCCCATACAGGCGCCCCATAGGAATGATCTTCTATTGATTGTCCATGCGTATCTGTATAGGAGACCATTGTATCATAGGCTTCCCTATCCTCTCCAATGTCTGTTTAGATAGTACGTTCACATCAAAACCCAAATCCAGGATGACTTGATCCATTTCATATTCTCCAATATGTGTAGTTAGCCTCATCTCATGCCTTGTTCACTCTTATGTTTACCCAATTTCCTCACAACGTGCTATTTTGAAGGAATCTTAATTTTTCCCGTACAATTGTCAATTAGCTCATGGATCCCTTCCACTGCCTTCTTATCCCTCAACAACTTCATACAAGTTTTTAGAAAAGTGGCTAATAGCAAGGGGTCCATGTCTTACACTTCACTATTTCCAGCTGATTTCTCTTGACTCCTTGATGTAGAACCTTCAGCAAAATTCTTCTTGACCTCCATAAAAGTTTCTCTAGCCCAATTGAGGTCAAACTCAACTTCCTTTTTAGCATCCTTGCACACCCATCCTTCGGTTTCTAGTTGCTTTCCTTTATCTTCCCCCATGGCCATACCACTATACGTTATGATATTAATATTATGATCCTCTTCGCGAGGCTCCACCCTTATCATCTGGATGTTTTTCATAGGCTCGTCTTTTTCTCCTCCATATTAGCTATCAATACTGGGCAATCTTCTATCATGTATCAAACTATCTGCAATGTTGACAAGATATATACGTTGGGTTCTGATAGTCATGCACGAAATGAACTACTTCACCATAGTTGTAACAAATGATTTGTCAATGACCTCTACCATCCCCTCCTCCTCTTCCTCTTCCATGGCCTTAAAATCCTCCGTGCGTTGTACCCATGCCCTGATCCTAAGGCTGATTTTCCACCTGCATTCAATAGGTAGGGGTTCTTTCCATCATCAGTTTGTAACTTTGGTAGTTTCTCTCATCACCTCCAACCAATTTATAGAAGGTACAAAACAATTGTTGTAGTTTCTATACAAACCTTTGCAAAAGGTGACAATTATCCATTGTGTGCTTTCTAGCTATCTGGTAGATTGCGCACCATAATGGTATTCCTGTGCTTGGTCCCGCAATATTCTCAAGTTTCAAAAGAATAGGACCTCCTCCGATCAAATAATTCTAATAAACAAGGCAGTGATCCTTATTATGTCCCTTTATTTACATTTTATACACCAGACTTCAACGTGCACCTCTAGCTGAGCTTCCTTCCGTGTTTTCAAGATTTGCAGCTCTATGTGTAGGCTTTCCAACTGTGACTAAATCTGTTGTACTCCAATGTTCGTATCCTGTACTAGTGAGTCTTCCAACCTCATCGTGATCTCCACAGCCTCCGCTTGCATTCCTATCTTCTGTTGTGATAATGGTAATCTCAAATGAGGCAACAACAATGCAGTGTACTAGTGTCTATGTTGATCATCCGTGATATTCATATTAGCTTGTTAGATCAAGCATTTTAGCCCCTAATCAAAATCCCACGAGGAAATTTGTATTTCCTTAAACTCTGTAACAGACTGCACTTGAGACTTAGGCTTCTTAAACTCACTAGTCAATGCCTATTGAGTCTCTGCCATCATAATGTCAAGACTATCATGACAGAACTTGATATACCAGGTCAGTACCCTATCCTGCAAGGCTGTGACCAACTGCACTTTGTTTATATTATCATCAGTAATCTACTGCGATGTCCACACAACATCTACAATGAAACATAATGATTCGGGGCCTTCCCTTCCCACCCCTTTAAAGATTGGCATATTCATCGTGCTTGTCATGTTGAATGGTTGGTTTGGTGGTGAAGGTTGAGGTGAGGGTGTAGGTGTATGTGGTGGAGGTGGGGGTGGAGGTGGACTGGATGGATGAGGTATCCTTGGGATACCTTGACTTACTATCTACAACACACTTCATGGTGTGTTAAGGATAGTTCCTTCATCGTCGCTGGAAGAAGATCCTAACAACGCACTTTATTCTGAGCCTGATTCCTCGTTCCTTCTAAAGGGTCTTCCACTTCACATAGTCCCAAACATAAAGCTAGTGAAATAACCCTTTTTTCACACAACAACATCTTAATCTAGGTTTTTAGAGATTTTAAGTACTTACTTCGCAATCCCTTGAAAAACCTGCGTTCAGCTTCACTATAGTTGATGGTCGTATCAATCACAAGTTCAGTGACAAGTCTTCATAATATTAGATCAATCCAATGATCAATAGCTCGCACGATGTTGTTTTATGAAGCTTCTAGGTGCCTCACCAGCTTTTGGGTCCACATAATAGGGTCATCCAGTCTCCACGTTCCTTGAATTTCTGCTAATCTAGATAGCCACTCGTGCAATTCACAAGGGAAGAAATAGAAAAAGGCTTTAGTTTCGTCCATGTATAGGTATCTATTCAACCGATTCTTGTTGGCTTAGTGGGTCCTAACCCAGGTTCAGAGGTAGTTGCACCCAAAAAAACCCTACACTATTGGCCCTTTCAGCATCAACCTGAGTAGCGCAAACTGAAGTCTCACCCGAAGCAGTATGGGGGGATGCTAGAACCTAGCTTCCGAATCCATAGATTAGTGTGATGTCTTCTTATGACCTAGATCTACCTTCGTGAAAATATATAAGCCCTTAAGGCTTAGCATTTTAATTTCCCTCAATCAGCCCCTAGACCTCTGCAAAGGTCTACAACTAGATTTTGCAAACCCTGAACAGGAAAATTAGCTACTTATGTGCACCATAGATTATCCTTAGATCATTATTTACTCAGATCTACCTAAGTGTTCGATAACTTTAACAGAAAGTGTTACGATCTCCGTGTAATTACTTAACATTAATTGTGTTTAGTTAATAAGATGGATCATGTAAATTCGCACATCAATACATTATTATTTTATAAAGGCATCATTTCATCACAACATATATCAAAATCATACATAACATACTAAAGAGATAAAACACAGGAATTTCTGCAACAACCTTCTTTATTGATCTTCAGTATAGGTTTACAGACTCATCAATTCCCTGCACTTAGCTACAGGGGTCCATGCACTCAGCTACAGACACTACTCTAGGCCTCTACGCACTCAGCTGTAGAGCCTTTCCTCCCTCTAAGACTTACTTCCTTACACTAACTCTCTAGACTCCTTCCATCGTACCCATAGAAACAAGACTTCTATCTCCATTAGACTCTCTAAGACACACCTATCTATACAATCCCATGGTCCATAGACCATGGGTAGATCTTCAAAAACTGACTCAAGTTTACATAAACGAGGGTAAAAACCATTTTTTACTCTTAACTAAATCCACGCTCCATGTCCACAATTCACAAAGACTTTACATATTTTTACATAAAAACTTGGGCTTTTGCCCCAAAACTAACCCAGGGGACCCCATCGCAACAAGCAACCAACACAAAGGTCGTGACTCACCCTTGAGTCACTGGGCTGCCCCGGTGATCTTGCTGCGAATACCCCCCAGCTCCACCTACACAAATGCTACTTCAATCGTGCTCTGTGTGGCTGCCTGTTTCACTTGTTTGACCAGCTGCTCTGTAGTTGGTCCTTTGTCAGCTTGCTTGATCTTCTACTGTGTGAGCTGCAAGTTCATCATCTTTTCCTGAATGTTGGCTGAGATTTGGTAGGCTTCATACAACCAAGGACCCAATTGTGCCTTAAGCACCACCTCTTTTTTCTACACTGCTTCCACTTGTACAAGGAGCTGCTTTGCCTCTTGCAACTTGGCTAGGTGTTGTATTGTAGCAATGGAGCACATCGTCACCCTAACCTCATTGTACTACTGTTGGAGCTCACAGATGATCTGTACTTAATATCTGCAGGGTGGGACCGTCCTGCAGGGTCATCACCACTTCCATGGCCTGTTCAAACAAAGTTCTGCTGTCAACAACTACGACATCCACAATACCTATCCCTTCCTAGATGGCAGTGCTGCATTGTTCCATGACCTCGGGCAGAGTTGAAGGCTGTGACTTGAATTCCAGCTCTATGATTTTCATATTGAGTTCAAATTGAACTCAGACCACCTCTTCCTTTGCATCACAGATGCCCACATTTAGTTTTCATATCTTGGCCTTTAGTTGCGCATCCACAGGGATGTGCAACTTCGGCACTGTTTGACACACCTCTGCAACTGCTGCTTCCAAACGGGTGCTCTCCACCTGGATTGTATCCCTTTCCTTCAGGGCCTACGTCTTCTCGATGAACATTTTTTCATTTTTCACCATGTACTCGGTAATTAAACTAAGAGTTCTCTACTCCCACTCTCTCAATTCCGTTGTTACTCCTATCTGCAGCGCGTGAAGATATTCATTGGGGAGCACTGCAATATTGAGGCCAATGTTCTTCAGGGTGCTAACGATGATCTTGTCATTGTCCGATTCCGTGCTCAGGGACCCTTCTGGAAGTGCAACTCTCCCAAGTTCCACTGCCTTGACCAGATCGGTAGCCTAACTTGTCCCTGGTGCCAGGCTTGTCTGCATGGTGCTGGCCTGACCTGTGCCCACCTGTGCTTTGTTGGTCTCAATCTGCAATTTGTGCAGATTGTTCTAAATATTACCTAATGACTGCATGTGTTGTTGCTCAAATTGTTGCAATAGTTTAGTGGTAGTATCATGCACTTTGTCCCCAATCTCATCGAGATTGCCCTCCGTCAGTGTAATGGGATCCATCGGTGGTTTAGTCACCTTTGTCTTCTTTCAGGACCCCTCCTACTGTTGTTCCCTACACTTCCTTACTTGCAATGGGGTGCTCTGCCCCTCATTGCCTCCACCTCCTTGCATCGACTACTCTTCCTCCTCGATTTTAGGTGAAGGGGATTTAACACTTTGTTCAGATACACGATATTCATGTTCAGCCTGCTCCTTTGCAGTGTGCTCCTTTTCCATTTAGGCCTTCTCTTCGACCTCCTTCTTTCACTACGAAGCAAATTTCTACGCCACCTGCTTCGCTGCATCCTTCCACTTTTTCTCTGTTGAGATCCCCATGTCTTTGCTGGTACCTATAGCCAAATTAGATGGAGTACGCCAATCTGTTGGTGAGCACTTGATTACTTACTATATGGCATCATTAGTGACAAGATACAATAGATCGAACGACTTCTACTATGGGTCCTTCCGCGCCCGAACGTAAATGCAATGTAAGTATACCTTGAACTCAGCATATTCAGATAGTTGTTCATACCCAGTTGGGGACAACCATGGGAATTGGTTGATGGCCATGCGAAAGCTTGACTCCATCAATACCCAGAAAATTCTTGTTTCAGTGACCCACGCGGCGTCCTTCATGGCCTAGAGGGAGGAAAATTGTGTAACTTCTGGCAATCCAGCCTCCACGGGAGGAAACTGGTTGTCCTACGGTAGATCCCAAGTAACCAACACAATGGAAAGCAACAACCACGTGCAGTGGAAGGTCTTTCTCTCATCTTGGGCCTCGCGACAATTCGCAAGGAACTCACTACTTAAGTATCGCAACTAGTTGAACTGCACACCTCCATGCATTGTGCAGCCAATCACACCACAGGCACCAGAACCTTGTCCGCACGACACTTCCTTATAACCTTGTCAACTAGTGTCTAGGTGGAAATTTTTACCTCAAGATCATTGATGGATATTATGGAGCACCCACGCGGCTTCTTGATAAGCTCGAATTTCTTCTTCATATGCTTTGCCAAGTCTCTCTCGCTTGTCTTTCTACCAAACTCCTTGGCCACATTTAGACCTTCGTGTAGAAGGTGCGTGATCCTATGTATGAGCATGTCCATGATGGGGATAGGCACACTGAGCCATGAGCACCCATCGTGCACTAGAGTAAGTAGCTGCCATATACAGGTAGTATTAATGTTGGAGTGGTGGTAGTGGGGCACCCACAACAGGTTCAACAATTTGGATTGCTCTAATCCATGGATCCATTCAACTGACTCTAACTTAGTGACACCTGAATCTTTGTAATATGCCCATCTCATATAATTCTCCATCACGAGGTGAGGGAACCTCTCATGGTCAACCAGGTCCCAATCTTCCATTTTTAAAAGGAGAACCCGCGTCAGGCACGGACGTTCGAATGTATCTTTTCTGGCAACAAGGGCATGAGAATGATGAATTTATCTTAGTTTGGGTCCTTAGTGACCTTCGTCTTCCCTTTATGTGGAGGGATGTATTCCAGCAACTTCGTGATGGGCTCCATGCCCTCTACATCGATATCTTCAGCTCTCACTTCAGCCTCCAAATCTACAACCTTCTCAGGTTTCTTATCCTTCCTCTGCGACTAGGCAGCAAAATGCTTCCTAGGTGACTCGTGCACTAGCATTGGTTATTTTTGCTTGTCTTTCTTTGGCTTTTGGGTCTCTCACACTAGCGTAGGCTTTGTCCTAGGCAACCTCGATGTCGTAAGCACAAGAGTCGGAGCCTCCATGCTCACAACCTCTGGACCAACTCCTTCGGAGGCGAGAGTTCCTCCAACACTTGCAGTCTTAGCGAGACCTAGTCTTGACATGATGTTGCAAATGAATTTCCTGTCTAACTCGGGAAATTTATCAAACGTGGGCCTTGTGATCAAAGCTTCAAAGAGCTCACGATTCATAAACAACGGACAACACAGCTCAAAAACTCTAAGGGTGCAAAGTGTTCTCTATTAGACTTACATGTGTAATTTGTAGGGGAATTTGAATTCAAATCCAACTGTTCCCCCCAAAATTCGTCCATTAATTCTGATTTGGAGGCAGATCTCCAAATATTTCAGCCTTAAACGTCGCCCACCCACTCCTCTTAACCGTCTCCTAGCTGTCAAATCATAAACAATGACTCTAACGATCATTTTCTGGCTGTTATGCGTGGTATCTCTCTCCATAGCATAGCTCCTGCTAGAGCCTAGATCAACCTCAAGCTGAAGGGAGGCAATCTTAGGATAACCACAAACCACACTTAACCTGGTAGCTAGCCCTACCAGGTTAGGAGAGGGTTGTCTCCTTATCAATCTCAATTGAGATGACTGAATTGAATATGGATTTTAGGCTAGGTATATTAGCTCTAGGGTTTTTTGGTTGATTTTGAAGGTTTTGTTGCTGGATCAAATGGAGCAGGAAGCTTTGGGTCTGGGAAATCAAGTCAGAATTGCAGGGTGTTTTGTGGGGCAAGGTAGGTAAGTGTTTTGGCACTTGGAATTGAGTGAGATGGTAGGTCTAAGACTAGTGAGGAGTTGAGGAGGGCATGCAAAGATCATGAATCCTCTTCAAACAGCTGAAAACATCAAAAACTAAATGTATTCCCAAGGCAAAGCATTGTTATCATTGTATTCTACCTATCTATCTTGATTCATTTAGTTAAGAAGAATGAAATAGATTTTGGGACATATAAAAAATGATAAAAACTAATGATAGAAGGAGAAACAATGCCAAGACACATTACCACAAGAATCTCGCAAAAATAGCTGCAAACCCTGGTTTATTTCCTTGCCACACTGCTGTAGAGATGTACAATATAGCTCAGAGCATCCACAAGAGTCCAACCCTTACAAATGACTAAGAAAGTACATGATATAGGCATCAAACCACCTATGCTAGCCATCAGGGGTCGAATCCATGAGAAGAGGGGTGGTTCAACCATATCTAAACTAAGAACAGGAATATAGGCAGTGGAACAGCTTGCCTCTAAAACGAAGGAAACTAATTCATTTACTCTCAAACCACCTCAAAATGATGTATCTACCCTCAAGAGTCATTTTACAATTACATTTACATAACATAGCATCATTTACATTCATAGATTCATCCAAAATGAGAGTAAAAGTCAACTTGTAGAAAAACTATGCGAAATTTTGACTTTTGAGCAAAATTGGCAAAATTCATCCTATGCGCAGTGCCACTGATCCTATGCGCAACGCCTTTTCAAACCCAGTTTTGGGGGCCTTCCCCTTAACCAAATTGAGCCCACGATGGCTTTTTGGAAAGGTCTGCCTATCTGGTTCCCAGAAGATCTTGAATTTCTGAATTTGGAGGTCATTTTCCCCATAAAAAGTGGAATCTCCCAAGACTACTTCCTGTGTGTCCAAAAAGTGGCAAAGAGGTCATTTTTTGATGGTTTTTTGACCTTTAGGTGACCAATATTTGCTCAAAATTTGATGAAAATTTATGGGTTTGCTTATTTTTTTATGCGGAATCCAAATATGCAATCCATTCTTCCAACAAGTGCCCCAATCAAAAGTGCAGCGCCACCTATTGCAATTTCCTGCGTTGCAAAATTTCCAAATTTGAAAATGACTAAAATTTGTCAAAACTTGCCCAAAATTGGAACAAGGCACCCTCATCCACTGCTTTGATGAGCTAATGAGGCATCAACTAGGATTCCAATTTGTCTTGCTCCTAATTGGCCATTAAGGCTTTCCTCATTCTTATGTTACATATTTTGTTATGGGTCAAATAGTGATAGGCCATGTGGCAAAGCATCCTCTTGTCTCTATTGGCCGTCTCAAGAAGATTTTCAAGGTGTATATTGACCTTTTCAAGCCAATTTTCCTGGTCATTCTCAATCTCTTACTCAATGGAAGTCATCTTGACCTTTTCCTTCTTTTCCTTTTGTTGGTTTTCCTTGATCATTTGGATCTCCATGAGGGCCTGCTTGTCGGTCAATTGTTTGTTTTCTTGCTCAAGATAATTAATGATAATGTATTTGGCCCTTTCGAACTTTTCATTTAACATTTGAATATGTGCCTATGGTTTTGAACACTTGTGGTTGTATGGACAATGGTGAAGTGAAAACAAAGTGGAGGAATGGAGTGTATGGAGGGGTATGTGAATGTATGATATGTAAACAGAGTTTAGGGAATGTGAATGGGATTTAGGAGAGAGGGTATGGTTTTAGGGAAGTAATTAGGGTTTTTAGGGGAGTATATAGGGTTTGTAGGGTTTGGGGAAAGTGTAAGTAGGAGTAGGTAAATGTATGTGGGAATGGAATTTAGGGAAAAATATATGTGGGAGTGGAGTTTAGGGAGAGAGTGAGTGGAGTGTAATAGTGTTAAAATTGGAAACCAGGGCAAAACTTCATGTGGGTCATCTTATTCATGGATGATAATATTTTTATTAGATTCCTCTCGTCAAAAGGTGTAGGATTGATATAAAGATCATCCGATTCCGATAAGTATTCATGGAGATATGAATTTATTTTGATTATGGAATTATTATCAAGCCGACCTACAACTCATGTAGGCTCAGAAGCCCAACAGTCGCATCTATTCACCCACCAACGTTGTGTATAAATATAAGAGGACTCTTCCTCATTTGGACTCACTCATCTCATCACATCTCTCTCTCTCTACTACGCAGATATGAGTCTCTTCTCTACTGCGCTAAAATGGGTCTCTCTCTCTCACACAAGTGAAACCGGAAGCTGCTGAATTTGAAGCTGCAACTGCAGAAGTAAAGATTAACTTGTGAGGCCTAGAACATCTCCTCTTTGGAACTGCACTATAGGTTCATCTGAACCTCCTCTGAAAGCCGCAACTTTTGGTGGTGGAATGAAGTCAATCCGATGAATGGTTTGCAAGATATCGACTGCCCTAGTTTAAAGCTGGAAACTGCTGAAACTGAAGCTACAACTGCAGAAGTAAAGATTGACCTACGTGGCCAAGAAGATCTCCTCATCTAAACTACACTATAGGTTCATCTGAACCTCCTCTGAAAGCCGAAACTTTTGGTGGTGGAATGAAATCAATCTGACGGTCGGTTTGTGAGATATCGTCTGCCCTAGTTTGATGATGAAGCCGCTAATGTTGATGTTGTTGATCTAGGGTTTGCTACTGCTGATATGAATCAGATTTATTGTACTATTTCT
>APFE030618460.1:32861-57430 GCA_000404065.3 Pinus taeda
ATTATAGCATTCCAGTGCATGGTGCAGCTGGGTGCTCCAATCTAGTTGAACCAATTCCAAAGGATCCTATGGGATTCTGAAGATCTCTGCCTTAACCTCCTGCATGGCTTCAGCAATGCTTTCAAACCCATCTTCAAAACTGAAGGTCATCAAAAATCCTTCACTTAAAATATCCCACTTCAAGGTGTCGTGGCAGAGCTCCATTTCCAGGTACCAATTCATAGGGATTATATCTAGAGTGTGACAGAATAAGTGCACCCATTCTAGCTACGGCTCTATTCCATAGACTTTAGTCCACTTTGCCAAATGATTGCGTAGATCATTCTTCCCATCATATTTCTTGGTTAATCATACTTTAGGACGACCAAATCGCATCCTCGTCATCCTCCTGTAATCGTGCCATTCATCAAAGTTGTCCTTGTGTGTACCCCACCATCGAGCAGACGTAGCATGCAGTGCCAAATCCATCGCCTGAAAGTGGTGATCCTACGGGACTTCTATTTCAAAAGAATAAAAAAACTTATCTACGTCAGTTAAACCATCATAATAAGGTAAATTTCTTACCTTCGATGACACACAGCGCAGTGATTTAGTCATCATGTTGCAGCGCAGTGTAGACACTTCATGCAACCTATTCTACGAGTGCTCCAACTCTTCATCTGAATCCAAGGTACAATAGCTTTTGCGGTCCCATGCAATCCATCCATCAGCTATTGGATTAACCCAATCTTGGTCTCGCGCCGTAATTTTTTACATTTGATCCAAATAATCGTCACTTTCCTCATAGTCACGGACTGGTTCAGTATAGCACGGTCCTTCTACAGGGTCCAATGGTACTACAATGTAGAGTAATTTCCTTTTAAACGACATTGTTCGCTTCTTCAAATTGATTACCCCATTCATATCAATAGCCCAATCAATTCCAAGGAGTGTTGAGTACGGATTGTTGTCATCAACAATTTCTATTACTTCAAAATCATCCAGCGTGCTCACACCTTCTATATCTATGGTAACTCCATGCAAACATCCCATAGGGATAATCTTTTGTTGGTTTGCCATCCTCGATTGAATCAGAGACCACTCTAGTGAAAGTCTCCCCATTCTCTCCCATGTCTATTTAGGCAAAACATTCACATCAGATCCCACATCCAAAATAACCTAGTCCATCCCATAGTCCCCTATTTGTGCAGTGAGCCTCATCTCATGCCCTGTTCTTGCCTTATGTTTACCAATATTGCAGACTACGTGGTGTCCCTCAGGAGCATTCTCCTTACCAACACACTTGTTTATCAATTCTTATAGCCCTTTTATAGCCATGCTATCACACAATAGTTTCATACAAGTCTCCAATAAGGTTGTAAGCATAGAGGGGTCAACATCTGTAGGCAAGTCAGTTTCTAGTAGTTAATGATAACTTCTTGAGGTAGAGGCCTCATCAAAGCTTTTCTTCACCTCCATAAATGTTTCCTTCACACGTTCCATATCAAAACCAGTCTCCTTTTCTGGGGCCTTGCGGTCCCACCCACTTTCCTTAGGTTGTTTTCCTTTATCATCAACAGTCATTATTTCGCTTCCCAACACAATATTTACATTTGGATCTTCCTTGCAAGGCTCAACCCTCATCATCTGCAAGTTGTGGGTAGGGTGCTGAGGTTTCACCTTCTTCTCCTACATCTTGGATATCAACACAAGGCATTCTTCTATTGTGTGGTCAAACTGAATGTAGTATTGACATGACGAGCATGTTTGACTCGTACACTCATGTCCATAGTTCCCTGGTTCTAAAATTATCGAAAATGACTTGTCTACGACCTCTACCAGATCCTCCTCCTCCTCGGCCTCATTTGAGCCCCTGATATCCTCTGTGCACTCCCCCAACACCCTGATCCGGAGGCTGAGTCTCCACTTGCATTCAATACGCAGGCGTCCATTCCATCATTAGTTCATAGCTATGGCAGTGGTGCTCATCATGGCCCACCAATTTTTAGAAATCACAGAACAATTGTTGTGGTGTCTACACAAATTTTTGCAGCAAATTACAGTTAGTCATTACATGTTATCTAGCCACCTGAAAAATAGCGCACCACATCACGGGCCCCATGCTTGGTCCTGTTGGAGCTTCTTGCCTTAGGGGAATTCCCACCCCCCCCCCACGTGATAGAATTGGCAAAGACAGGGAAATGATCTTTATCATGCCCCTGGCTCTTACACTTGAGGCACCAGACTTCTTCACGCACTTCTAGCCAAGCCTCCTTTTCTTTTTTTAAGCTCTGCAATTCCAAGCAGAGGTTCTGCAACTGCGAGTG
Source organism: Pinus taeda (assembly GCA_000404065.3). Classification (NCBI taxonomy): domain Eukaryota; kingdom Viridiplantae; phylum Streptophyta; class Pinopsida; order Pinales; family Pinaceae; genus Pinus; species Pinus taeda. The sequence goes on from APFE030618460.1 coordinate 35,168, forward strand.
AATTTTTTGGACTCCCAAATACATGTCCTGAATAAGCGTTTCATGCAATTTTATCACGATTTCCATAGCTTCTGCCTAAGTTCCTATCTTTTTCTGCGATAAAGCAATCCTTAGGTGGGGCAGGAGCAAAGCTATAAACTACTTGCAGTGCTGACTATCTGTGAGATGCATATTAGCTTCGCAGATTACACACTTCAATCTTTGATCCAACCCCTAAGGCGTTTCACCAGCCCTAATCGTGATTTCCTTAAATCCAATTACTAATTGTGAGTCAAATTTAGGCTTACCCAATTCTTTGTTCAAAGTGGTTTAAGTGTCTGCTAACAATGCCAAAGGGTTACCAATGCAGTACTTAATGGACTATGTCAGTGCGCGATCCTGTATAGCAGTAACCAGCTGTGCCTTATTTATATTATCATCCATAATTGTTGCACTATCCACGCAGCCTTCACAACAACCCAAAAATGATATGGATCCTCACTTCCTAAGCCCTTAAAAACTCGCAAATTCATTGTATTCGACATGTTGAATGACGGTGGGGGGTGGTGGCAGTGTGGGCGAAGGTGTATGTTGTGGAGGTGAGGGTCGAAATGGTGTGCATGGATGATGTATTCATGGAAAACCATGCCTTATCAACTGGATAGTGCTCCATGACAAGGCTTGCACCACTCCTTCGTCATCACTTGAAGGAGGTCCAATCAACGAGCTATATTCAGGACCTGCCTTTTCTTGGTTTCTAAAGCTCTGCCCACTTCGCGTAGATCCAAACATCAAGGAAATGGAATAACCTGTTTTTCACATAAGGGCATCTTAATCCAGGTATTCAAAGATATCAAATACTTACCTCATAGTCCTTTGAAGAAGCATCGCTTTGCTTCGTTGTAACTGACTGAGGTGTCAACTGAAAACTCTATAAAAAATACTCCTATAACCCAATCCAGCCAATGGTCAATAGCGCGCATGATCTTATCTTCGGAGGCTTCCAACCTCCGCACTAACTTCGAAGTCCATACTATTGGACCGTCAAGCCTCCACCTTCCTTGATCGTCTACCAATTTAACTATCCACTCGTATAGTTCAATCGAAAAGGTGCAGAAGAAAAATTTGTATATTTCTATGTACAAATATATATCCAACCATTGTTCTTTTGTTAGGCGCGGATTCCTATTTTCCTACACTGTGAATTCATGGATCTTTCTATTCAACCATTCTCAATTTCCTTCTTGGTTGGATTCCAGTGATGCGACATCACACATATTTTTATGCAGATCTTGGTCCCGAAAACGGAACCAATTGTTGGCTTAGTGGGCCCTGACCCAGGTTAAGAGGTAGTTGTGCCAAACAAAACCCCACACGACTAGCCCTTTCGGCATCAACCTGCATAGTGTGGACTGAAGTCTCCTTCGAAGTAGTATGGGGGGATGTTGGAACCAAGTTTCTGCATCCAGAGATCAGTGTGATGTCTTCTTATGACCTAGATCTTCCTTCATGCAGATCTCTAAGCCCTTAAGGCTTAGCGCTGTAATTTCCCTCAATCAGCCCCTAGACCTCGACGAAGGTCTACGACTAGCTTTTGTGGACAATGAATAGGTAAATTAGCTACTTACGCACACCATAGATTATCCTTAGATCAGTATTTAGTCAAATCTACCTAAGTGTTCAATAACTTTAATAGAAAGTGTTATTATCTTTGCGTAATCACTTAACATTAATTGCATTCAGTTAATAAGATGGATCAAGTAAAATCGCATATAAATACATTATTATTCTATAAAGACATCATTTCATCACAACATATATCACAATCATACATAATAGAGTAAAGAGATAAAACATGGGAATTTCTGCAACAATCTTCTTTATTGATCTTCAGTATAGGTTTACAGACTTAATAATTCCTTGCGCACTCAGCTGCAGGGGTCCACGCACTCAACTGCGGACACTACTCTAAGCCTCTGCTCACTCAGTTACATAGCCTTTCCTCCCTTTAAGACTTACTTCCTTGCGCTAACTCTCTGTTGAAAAATGTGCAACAAGAAATGCTAAAAATAGAAGTGCTAAAAATAGCAGTTTGGGTACCAGTGCTGGATTGGGCAACAAGGAATGAAAAATGGAAGTGCTAAAAATAGAAGTTCTATTTTTAGCAGTTCAGGATGGATTCTTATTTTAGTCAGTCCTTGGACTAAACATAGGAAGCAAAATTCGAATTTGATATCAACAACAGTTTGAAAATTAATTAATTAGTTAAGGAAATTCAATCTTGAAGTCTATGTGAGGACATGCAACAATTTCTCCATTAATTGAGGAATTTAACCTTCAGTTAAAGAGATAAAGATGAGTTGTAATATTGAGTTGTAATTAGTTGACTTAGTTTAACTTAGTCAAGTCCAATTAGATTAATTTAACAGTTTGTTAAATTAATGAGAGTTCAGTTAGTTATTGCTTGCATGCATGTAACTACTGTAATTCAGATAACTGAGTATTCACTCATGGATAACTCATGCATGTCAGTTCAGTTAGAGGCCCAGTTGAGATCAGATGGAGGGACAATGTATTATCAGTTGCTAGGATATTCCTTAGGGAATATTCCTTGCATGCAGAAGGAATATTATTCCTTATGGATTGCACAGTTGGACCTGAGGTTATAGTGAGTGTGATGAGGCCAATTCACACATGTGATATCATTGGACCCCAATCAAAACTGTGCAAGGAAATAGGAGGCTTGGAGGACTTGAGGAAGATATATTCTATGTCTATTAAGTCTGTGAGAAATATTGTTTTGAGTGCAGATAGATCAGGATAGCTTGAGAGCTAATTCTTTTTGTAACTTGAACAAGATTTCCACTTGTATGATAATACAAAGTTGGGGTTTTAGGTTGGTGCCTTCCCCAGTGATATATCTTCTGTGTTATGGTTGATTACTTCTCATTCTGAGTTATATCTATTTATGCTTGATGTTGCTCATGTTCAATTCAACGTTCACTAAATTGTTTGTAGAAGTAGATCAAGTGTTTTGCTTTAGTACATTACATTACCAAGTGATCTACAGTGGGAATTTCTACATGGTATTAGAGTAAAGGTGATCAAAGGAGAGAATAGTATACTGAGAGGAGATTTCAAAGTTTTGAGTTTTGGGCCGAGAGTTTGCAGAGCAGATCTAAAAAATTTTGTACAAAATTTTCATAAGAAAAATAGTAGATTTGGATTCCTTATAGAAAAAGATCCAAATTCAAAAAAAAAAAATGGCTGAATCGGAGTTCAGATGAGGGAGATATCGCTAATTTAAAATTAGCTCTTTTTCTAAAAAAAATTGTGACGGCAGGAAATATGAAACAGATTGGTGTGCTAGCCAAGATCCTATATGAACTTGAGATACAAGATGCATGCAAAGCCTTTAGGAGAAAGGAAAAGGTTAGATAATTGGTGGTTGAGAGGGAGAGTAAGTTACCTCTCAACATGCAGTGCCAGAAGAAGTCTCAGACAATTGTGGAGGAGCCACAATTGGTGAAGCAGCTTTAGGAGGTTGTGGAGTAGCCACAACTGGGGAAGCCGAGAGGATACATAGTGGAGGCATCCACTCATGTAGAGACCTCCACTAGGGGGAAACTTCGAGCCAGGTAGGCAAAGGGATCACATGCAGCCATACCTTCAGGTAGGAGGTGGGGCGATGTGGAGTGATCGTCCCAAGGAGGAGGGGCAAGATCCTTGAGGTACCCAACCTATTTGATTTGACTTTGCTACAGAAGCCCCGATGAAGAGTAGCAGGACTGAATGATTGGGTAGAGACAGATGCGGATGGAGTGGCAGAGAGAGCTACAGTGCAGGAGTCCTAGGACTATGTAGAGCTAGGAGGCTGCAATGATGTGAGAGGCACAGGAGTGTTGCACCATTGCAGGATGGCAAAGAGAGGTGTGCAACAGTGCAAGATGCATGGAGTGTTGCAGCAACTCAAAGGTCAGAGAGCGAGCACTTGTCGGCAGCAGGTAGAGCTTCAGCATCAGAGTATGTTTCTAGCCCAACAGAGAAATGGGAGTTTTTTTGTTCCGAGAGTTGCTAGAGCAACCACACTTGGTAGAAGTGTTGCATGTAGAACATTCCAAAATTACAGGATCAGGTTCGAGTTGAAGCCTTTCTTGTTGAGAGGGAGTGTTGAAAAATGTGCAACAAGAAATGACAAAAATAGAAGTGCTAAAAATATCACTGCTAAAAATAGCAGTTTGGGTACCGTGCTGGATTGGGCAACAGGGAATGAAAAATGGAAGTGCTAAAAATATAAGTTCTATTTTTAGCAGTTCATGATGGATTCTTATTTTAGTCAGTCCCTAGACTAAACATAGGAAGTAAAATTCGAATTTGATATCAACAGCAGTTTGAAAATTAATTAATTAATTCATCTTGAGTTAATTAGTTAAGGAAATTCAATCTTGAAGTCTATGTGAGGACATGCAACAGTTTCTCCATTAATTGAGGAATTTAACCTTTAGTTAAAGAGATAAGGATGAGTTGTAATATTGAGTTGTAATCAATTGACTTAGTTTAACTTAGTCAAGTCCATTTAGATTAATTTAACTATTTGTTAAATTAATGAGAGTTCAGTTAGTTAATGTTTGCATGCATGTAGCTATTATAATTCAGATAACTGAGTATTCACTCATGGATAACTCATGTATGTCAGTTCAGTCAGAGACCCAGTTGAGATCAGATGGAGAGATAGTGTACTATTAGTTGCTAGGATATTCCTTGGTGAATATTCCTTGCATGTAGAAGGAATATTATTCCTTATTGATTGCACAGTTGGACCTGAGGTTACAGTGAGTGTGATGAGGCCAATTCACACGTCTCATATCATTGGACCCCAATCAAAATTGCGCAAGGAAATAGGAGGCTTGGAGGGCTGGAGGAAGATATATTCTATGTCCATTGAGTCTGTGAGCATTATTATTTTGAGTGCAGAGGGATCAGGATAACTTGAGAGCTAATTATTTTTGTAACTTGAACAAGATTTCCACTTGTATGATAATACAGAGTTGGGGTTTTAGGCTAGTGCTTTCCCCAGTGATATATATTCTGTGTTATGGTTGATTACTTCTCATTCTGAGTTATATCTGTTTATGCTTGTTGTTGCTCATGTTCAATTAATATTTTGCTAAATTGTTTGTAGAAGTAGATCAAGTGTTTTGCTTTAGTACGTTGCATTACCAAGTGATCTACAGTGGGAATTTCTACACTCTCTAGACTCCTTCTGTCGTACCAATAGACAAAAGACTTTTATCTTCCTTATACTCTCTAAGACACACCTATTTATACAATCCCATGGTCCATGGACCATGGGTAGATCTTCAAAAACTAACTCAACTTTACATAAACAAGGGTAAAAACCTTTTTTGACTCTTAACTAGCTCTGCGCTCCGCTTCTACAATTTGCAAAGAGTTTACATCTTTTTACATCAAAACTTGGGATTTTACCCCAAAACTAACCCAAGGGACCCCATCCCAACATTGCTCCTTGGATAACCACAGAATTCTGTTTTCTTGAGCTGCAAATGCGTGCAACTTCCGATCGATCCACTTTTCGATTTCCTTCTTAGTAGGAAACCACTTATTTGACATTACACATTCCTCAGACAGATCCCAGTCCCAACAATAGAACCATTTGTTGGCTTGATGGGGCCTAGCCCAAGTTCATCTTTAATCGCACCAACCAACAAAACCCGAACTGCTAGCCCTTTCGGTAAAAACCTACTTAGCGCAGGCTGCAGTCTCACTTGAAGTAGTATTGGGGGATGCTAGAACTAGGTTTCTACATCTAGAGGCTTCTATGATGGTTTCCTGATATCCATACGGCTTAGATCTACCTTTGCGTAGCTTTATCCTTTCTGAACAAACGACTACTGAAAACCTATCTAAATGACTTCCAGATCTTCGCGAAGGTACTTAATTGTACTTATCATGCATAAAGATTACATATCTACTATTTTCGCACAGTAAATAAGCATTAATTCATATAAAACATATCACAAAGCAAAGATACATACAACTTAGTAGGAGTAAATAACAAGGCACAAATGCATCAAAATTGTCTTAAAACAGTCTTTGTTAAGTATAAACATTCAATTACAGACTTCTTATCCATGCACACTCAGCTGCAGGGGCCCACACACTTAGCCTACAGAGTTACCAAGGTCATCATGCACTCAGCTGCAGGAGCCTTACCCTTTCGCCTAAGTACAGGAAACATACCTTTCATGCCTTAGTACCTTTCCCTTACAACGATTCTTCCCTAAAAGTTAAATTCTAAGACTCGTTATGACTTAAATTTATATAGCATTTTATTTATAATACCATTGTCCATATACCATGGGTGAGTCTCAAAACAACTCTATATCCTACCTAAATAAAGGACTAAAAACTCTTTTGACTTCTACTAGCTTCATGCTTTGCTCTCCATATTTCGCAAAGACTTTACATTCATTACAAAAGAACTTCAAAATTTACTCAAAATTGACTCAACTGACCCCAGGGACCCCTTCCCAACATCGAGTATTGACTAGTCTTGTAGTGAATATTTTTTCATCTTCTCACCTTGTATCTGACAACGGAATCAATGGTCAATTACCAGCTTCAAATATTCATCAAGTGATCCTAAGCCATATCCTGAGCCAAATCTAGTTATTAGAGCATAGATTCAAAGTTAGCCATAACATGCTGTTGTACCCAGAGACAAAGTAGTGCTCCACGAGCATGATTTTTGGTTACTAGTATACCTTAGACCACCACTTGCATAAGACTTTGGCTTCATCTACATCAATTTGTGGTCATCTTCAAACCATTATCAGGAAGCAATTCCACTAGCAGAAGACTTTAGCTTCTAGCCAAATTTGGAACTATTCTAGGAACTTCTTTGTGCTTTAGTTCAAATTTTTTGGTTCGGCCTTAAAACACCACCAGTATAGACCTTGAGTTATTCCACCTCATTTGGTTTATAGCCTTCCTTAAACTACCTTCTAACTCATTTGGTTTGTGATCTTCCTTAAACCACCTTTTTCAAAGAACACATTTATCCATTGGCTTACATGAATTTTTTCATTTTATCTCTCTTCTTAGACTCATATACACCCCTTTGGATTAAAGGGGGAACGCCAGATACCTAATATTCTAGGGTTATGTTACATTATGTGGATAGTTATTGGAGGCTAAGAAACCTTGGAAGCTAAATCCAACAGTGATGATGTTGTATTTTTATGTATATCACCTTTAATGAAATTGGATTTATTGTTCTTTCCTATGTTTTGTCTGTGCATTCCAGTCAATGCATGCAAGAGTTTAACAACATCATTATACAGTTGTTGTTTTGAATTATGAGCAAGGAGAAGCCAATTCATGCAACATCACGCTTGCCAAGGCGATGAAGACCAAGTGCAACAATACATGCGGTAACTCCAATTCCACATATTGCAACTATTTTTTTCTAACTAAATAACTATGCTCCAAATAGGATGTGAAATTGTTAAGACGCAACAAAAGTATATGGAACCACCTTCAAAGTGGCCTAGAAGTTGGGAAAGTGTGATTGTCTCAAGATAGGTTGAAATCTGGAAACCGTTAAAGGGGATGTAAATACATCTTCTAGTAGAAAAATAAATGTTATTGAGTTTATTTCAGCTAGTGGAAACTTATCTCTTTGATCATTTCAATGATTCTTTTGGTGTTGAATGGATTCCACGGCTTCTTCTTTGTGTATGAATAACCACTTATAATACCTTTGTGAGTCTATGCTCATGGAAAATAAGGAAAGTTCTACTAGATGCTTGAGGAATCACATTTTGGGACTTTGAATACTATTTCGACGCAGTTGATCGTACACCATTGTTATTGTATCACCATCTATAATCACAGAATGTGATCAAATTATGCCAATACAATGGTCTCAAAGTTGCATTTGAAGCCTCTTCAACGCTCACGGGAGGGGATACTTCTTTATTATTTGGTGGCACTGATAAAGGAATGCACTCTCCATATCTTCATATTTTGAATGAATACCGACAAGTGCAATCATTTTCTTCCTTCAACAACATGTACAATGATAATGGAATATTTTGGCATTCATGCAACCACATGGATTTATATCTCAGGTTACAATGAAGAATTAATCCTTTCTTAGTTATTTTGGTCTACTTCATATTTCTAGATGCATAGTTTGGTTCTGCTAAAATAATTGAAGCATGATGGAATCCAAAAGTTGGTATGGAATGATACAAGATGAAATTTAAAGACAAGGGTTTGGAAGTAGGCTTGACTCATTTTTTTCAAAATGCTTGAGTTGTACTTGTTGCTCAATGGGGAATACAATGTGCCTTCACACTTCATGTTGTTATGGAATACCTTATCCTATTCATAGCACCTCCTCAACTGAGATCATGCGATTGCATTGATTGTTCATAATGTTGCAATGTTACTAAAGTCTAGTAGTAAGTGTGTTTATATCGAGCTTCTGCAACTTCAATAATTATATCTTGTGCTACTTACTATAGCATTAATGTTTCTATTTAAATTAATTTAGATTTTTGAAAAAAAGGGGTCTTTCTCTCTAGAAGAGTGAAATGAAAATACATTATCAAAGTGCTCTTGTCGGGGATCATTTTCCTAGATTTGGCCCTCGACAAACACAGAGTGAGGAGTGTCAGCAATGGATTTATACATAAACTTTCCCTTAATTTATTATACAATTTTATACACCCGAAAACTTGATCTGGAAACCAACTTAAGGCTTTTGTTGTTTTTGTTCTTGAGATTGAAGTGGATTTCCCTATCATACATTTAGTGAGGTGTTGGAGCTTGAAATATCTATGTGCATGTTATACATAACTCACAACAAACTTGATTTTTCAAACTTCTCTAGTTCTTGTTGTATGGAGCGGGTATAAAGATCTCTAGCTATCCATTTATGATGAAGTTGTTGATTCATAGTTGAGAGGATTTCTTCATTATTTTGTTCATAATACACTACTCATTGTGCAGTTGCAACTATCTAACATTGGGAGATATCCATCTTGTTGGATTTGCATTGTAAGTGGGTGCATTTTTTATTGAAGCCGACACCCTTAATTTTCTAATTGTAAAATGGTCAAACTTGAGAGAGTATTAGAGTCACTAAATACTTTGATACTATCTATTGTTGATGACATATTGAAAATCAATAAATCCACTCTTATTGATATCAAAATCTATCTACATCATGCACAACAAACGGTTGAGTTTCTCCAACTTGAGCCACAACTACAACAAGATGAACTACAACAAAAGAGTTGATGGGCCCCAGAATTGTCTATTTTATTAGGCCCATTTGATTGTTTATAGACACTTAAAATATGTATTTTACCCCCTTACTTGTGCATCATATAATTAATTTGTAGTATTAATGGGTCTTTAGGAATTTGGTATATCCTTGCTTATTATGTGCCTAATATTATTTATTTTTGTAGAAAATTGTGAGAATATTAGGCAAATTATGAAGACTTGGAGGATGAGATAATTTAGGGACTTTCTCCCTGATATAGGAGGATAAAGATCAGATAATAAATCAATAGGATATTATGAATTTATTGCAAAAAACTTGGAGCTCCAGTGATTAAGAAAATCTAGGAATGTGTTCCCTATCATTTAATGCAAATTCCTAGTGTTGGGAAATAGATATACTTTTTGAAGGGTTTTGGAGGGGAAGGTTGTCTCCTTTCAAGGATAATTCTCCCTCATCACTTTGTATAAGTGCTAATTCGAATTTTCCTCTAGAGACAGGTATTTCTGAGTCTTCTTGTGGAGAAAACTTGTATTTTTGCAGCTCCACTTTCATTTCTAGCAGGGATGTACTTGGATTGATTCAAATAGTAAAGTTTGGTGTCATTTTTAGCTTCTAAATATTGGTCTCCTTCATAGGACTCTGAGTATCCTAGGATTTTCCATCCTAGGAGCCTCAAATCCCTTTTGTATAATTTTATTTTCTTCTTTTCACTTTTTATTCATATGCATCTCTTATTCTTGTTTTTCATATTTCTGCATTTAGTATTGATGCTTCTTTTGTTGTAGGATTGGGTTAAATAATTGAATTAAGTTATTTTGAAAGTTATTTACAAATTCACAAGCATGATGCATCCTTAAAACAAATTTTGAAATTCATCTTCATCATTGAGCTACTTCTATTGGTTTACTAGTTCACAAATCTAGAATTTCTAGAAGTCCCTTGTCGTAAAATACTAGTAACTTTCTGTTGTTTTTTAGAATGTGTTAATGAGCTTAATTTGAGTTTATTCCACATGTATTAGGTTATAAAAAAAGTCAGTAATAAAAAAATTTACCCCATTACATTTTCATTTGATTAGGTTAGGCATTTGATAGGTTAACTAGCTCACTAGTTTTTGAATTTCCAGTTTTTAGAGTAGTAATTTTTTGTTATTTGTTAGCACGTGTTAAAAAGGGTATTTTGGAGTGATTCCACTTGTAATGGAGACCTAAGGCACCCTAATTAATAAAAAAAATACACCCAATTTTAATTTGATTTACTTGGAAATTTAGCAAGATTATCACTCTTGTAGCATTATAGACCTCTTGTAGCAATCGCTTGTAGCAAACCTTGAGCATCATTTTCCTTCACCATATTTGATCCTCATTGAAAATTTTACTTATTCTATATGAATAATGACCCCTAGGCTCTAAATACATGATTATGGAGACCTAAGGACCACTATAGACCCCTCCTTCCTCCACTGCAAGCACAAAACAACAAATAGAGTTAGGAAGTAATTTTCACATTTGAAACTCTTCAATGCAAGTGAAGTAGACTTAGTTTTTGAATTTCTAGTTATGTGCTGTAGATTAAATTCCTTATTTCCAAGAAATTTGAAATTATATTAATGATTCCATTTTGTAAGTAGAATAATTGATTTGAGTTGTTTGCAATTAGAGTAGAATGGTTTATTGTTGCACCTAGTTTAGGTTAGATTTTATGACATTCACTTCATTAAATCAACGAAATAATGACACATTGCATGTTTCACATACAATGATGACACCTATTAAGTTTGTGCAAACCCTAGGTTGATAATTTAAGTTGGTCGCCTTAGGAGTTCCAACATTCTTGTTGTAATACTAAGGATCATCACTTTTTTGGTGTCGTTGTCGGGGAGGTGTCAAAGTATGCATTGTTTTCTACCATAGTTGATTCATTTCCTTTACTTTCTTCAAGAACAAAAATTTCATTAGGCATATTTCATTTCAAAAATAGAAAATTTCATTGCATTAGCATTATTATTAAAAAAAAAAAAATTACTTCTCCAACACCAACCTCCCTTATTTTATCACGTGGTGCAGTAAAAACCACATCACCATCCACTTTTGCAGGTAGAAGAATTAGAGGTGGGAGAGAAGATAGAAGAAATTGATGGAGATGATAACAAAGAAGAAATTGATGGAGATGATAACAACGAAGAATATCCTCTTGGATTTCCCATTCAAGAAACTAATGTCAGTGTTCATATGAAGAACATCACTCCATCTTTCCTTCCCAACTTCCATGGTATGAGGTTAGAGGATCCAAAAACCTTTCTCTTTAAATTTGAAATCCTTTGTAGGTCTTATGGTTACTTACTAAACACTCAAAAGTTGAGATTGTTTCTAGCAACATTGAAGGATATAGCTCTTAAATGGTTCATGAGTTTAGGGACTAATTCAATAAGATCATGGAATGATATGCAAAAGATATTTCTTGAAAAATATAAAGATCATGATCTTAAAGAAGAAATATTTAGAATGAATAAAAAAGACTATGAGAGCCTTGAGGATCTAATAGAGAGGTTCATGTATAATGTTAAGAGGGAAAAATTACATCATTTAGGATATGACACAGTAAAAACCCTCCTACTTAGAACAAATAGGGATGAGTGGATTGATCTGCTTAATCTCATGAGTAGAGGTGATGTATACCAATTATCATTTGAAGAATTTTGTGAAACATGAAAACACATATCAAGAGGAAGGGAAAGAGTAAGTAAAGTGACATCAATATTGGTAAGTCAAGCTAAACATGGAAACTTGTTTGATGGCTTTAAAACAAAATTTATTAGAAATCTAAATGAAAAAGTAGAAATGTTAAGAATGCAAGATGAGGAAAAATAAGATGTTTATATTTGTGTTGTCGATGCAGAATCACATGCTATTAAATATTTCCCATCATCACCAAGGTTGAAGGAAGTTTACCAAGAGGACAATGGAGCAAGTCAATCACCAAAGTAGCTACGTTATGTAGCTCAAAGAAGACCATGACAGCCTAGTCAACCTAATATGATGCAAGAATCTAATTCATAATTTCAATTTTATGCACATCCATCTCAAAGTAATTGGAACACACCCTTTCCTTGGAAACATTGGTCATCTCAACCTCAAAACCAATCTTGGCAACAATGTTGGTAAGGAACTTATGGGATTCATCCACAATATCCTCAATATTTTCCTCAAGATCCTCCACACCTAACTCCATGCTATCCCTACCATCCACCTCCACTACAAATAAAACCCCAACCATACCCATCTCAAAGATTCAATCCCATTCAACTACCTATACCACCGTTTCCAAACCCACACAAGGAAGTAGCTCAGCCCACTTACAATGTTGAGGTATAACACTTCCAAAAATATCTTCTTGATTTAAATGGTATTCATCTTAGCTCAAGAAGAGTATTGCAAAAAAGAGATTCTCTTGATGTCATTGAAGGACAACATTAATAAAAGAATATTCAAATGAGAAGACCAAGAATCATGGGCTGCACTTGATGAAGAAAAGGCATCAAAATCAGAGATTGAGAAAGTTCCCTCATGTTTACCATCAAATCCTCCATGTGTTCAAGAGAACAATCAGCAAAAAGAAGAATATTTGAATGTCATGATAGAAGAGGACATAGAAAGAGATCCAAATGTGCAAATGGACCACGAGCATCATAACTATATTGAAATAAGGTTCCAGACAATCATTAAGTTGCAGCAACACACTATTCTTCAACAATTCTTGATCTCATCTCAATCAAAGCAGTTGGTATCTCATATTCACGTACATGTCAAAGCATATATTCTAAGCCTACACATGATTTTATTTGTCATTTGTGCACATGGCTCCATTGGAAGTATTCCTATACTTGAAATAAATTTTGTTTTTCAAGTAGAGTAGGATAGAAAAAAAATGAGAAATAAGAGGAAAAAATAAAGTCTCAGGTGAAAACCTCCTTTAAGGTGCCTGAGATTGACTCATTGATTGAAAACCTCCATGAGGCAGTCATTGGGATGGAAAAAGAGAAAAAAGAGAAAAAGAAAATATCCTAGGTGAAAACCTCCTTTCAGATGCCTAGGTAGACCTTCTAGTTGAAAACATCATTAAGACAACCAGTAGGCCTAAAAGAAAAGAAAAAATGAAAAATGAAAAAAATTATTTGCTCCATGTATCTCTCTTCAATGAATGCGGATGCTCTCCAACCTTTGCAAGCAACAAAATAAGTTAGCACCAAAATAAAAAGTTGGTCAAAGTTCTAGTCAAAGGAAGTCAAACTTGGGCTTTCTCCTCCTTTGTTCAAATGCTCCAATAGGATCAAGGCCATGTCAATCCATCACCCTCATCCATTTCCAACATCCACCCATCCTTCCCAAGCCTTTCTCATGCATTATCCTCACTATCCTAAAATGCTACAGGAAGGTTCCATTTTGCTACAGGAGACCAAAATACACAGAGCTAAAAAATTGTCTTTTATCATATATTGAAAACCATGCACCCATTGGCTGATTAGTTTCATGGGGAGATGCATATGGATGATGGTAACATTCTCAAGAAATTTCAGTGAATTTCAGTGCACACTTTTCAAGAAATCGGCCTCAATCACCTACATCCATTTTTAAGTTTTCTCGAGAGTCATGCATCCAATGGAAAGTATTTTTTATGGGGAGGTACATAAGGATGATGTAAACATGCTGAAAATATTTTATGTCAATCCAATTTACCATTTGAGAGATATGAATAAAATAATTCTACTACAGGAGATTGTCCTGAAATGCTACAGGAGGGATCATAATTTCTACAAGATCTCACCTACAATATTTCCTCAATCCTTCCATCCATACCATGTCATATACATACCCATCACTCATATAACCATCTCTCTCCACCTTCCAATCAACCAGAAATTCAAATTTCACCTCCTCACTGTAATGCTACATGAAGGTCTTGTAATGCTACAGGAGGAGCCTGTAATGCTACAGGAGGGGCCTATGAAGCTATAGGAGGGGATCCAATGATAAGAATATACCAAAAGGCCATAATTCCTATAGGAAATGATAAAGGGGGGTCCTCAAATGATTCATTCATCACCCATCCATCACCTATCCATTCCATTTCACCAAAACTTGCTCAAAATGTCCACTATGTCCTACCTCTAAAAAAAGAAAGAGAAAACAATAGAAGCCATTGTTTTCTATTTTTTCAATGTCTACTCTACTCCCTCATGACTCCAACTTGTCATCATGGCTTTTCATTATTACCCTCAACACCATCATGCAATCTAAATACTTCAAGGGAGGATTAAAAGGTTGCTACAGGAATAAAAATCCTTCTATAGCAACATGTTCAGTCACAATACAAAAAATCTGAGATCTTTTCTTTCCACCAACAGAAGAATGATGAAGCCATGTGTGCAACCAGGATGGGACACATCATCCTTAGGAAGGCATTCCACCAGAAATAGTAGCCTAGACATTATAGACGCACCTACACACACACAACAAAGTTATCAATCAAGGTATAATTAAGTTCTAAAGACATGCACCATCAACAAGAAAATGAGTCAACTCCCTCTGATATCATGATGTATATGGCCCAACTCCAGCATGCAATCACCTCCAACAATATGATCCATAGGTAGGAAAGGTATCTAATCAAATCCTTTGGGATTCATGAGTGTTATGTAATTTCTTTTCTATGTGTCTAAGTATTGGGGGTCAATAAAGGTATCCATCCACAAGCCAAATACTTCACCAAACTCAATCTTTACCTAGCCTTTTTTTCGTCTCCCACTAGCCTCATCTTCATCTAACTTTGTTTTCATTACCACCAACCTTGTTTTCATCACCATTAATCTCATTTTCATCTAACCTCATCTTCATCACCCTCAGCCTCCTTCAACAGTCCCCATCAAAAGTAAAGAGTCAGCTAGCCAATAAGAAAAGAATTGGGGCTAGGCGAAGGGAAAATTGAAGAGGACACCTCCCCCAGAGCCAAGGGTAAACAACCCATGACATCCATGACAAGGTCAACCACTAGATCAACTATAGCTAAGAAACTAAAATCACAAACAACTTTGCTACAGGAGAAAGCAGAGGTGCTACAAGAGAAAGACAAGGCTGTTACCGGAAGGAACAAATTTAGAAAAAAGTGCTATAGGAGGCAACACATCAAAATAGGTAGAAATAGGCCTGCAGGAACTCTAAGAGCTTGAACCATGAACTAACCTGGAGTCCTATTATAAATTTTTGAAAGTGGGAAGATTTATTCCAAAGAAACTTGCAGTACCCCTCTTATTCAAATTGGAAAAAGAGGGGAAAAGCTTACAGATGGATGCAAATTTCAAAATCAAAGAAGGTAGAGGATGTGGGATATCAACACCAAGTATGCACATCAAACTAGTATCAAGATCATAGGTGTCGCCTAGAGCAAGACCATCCATGGTTGAGTTCTATTCAAAATAAACCATCTCTAAAATTTCCTTAGACATCAATAAGATACCAAAGGACACCATGACAAAGGAAGTAAAGAGGAAGAAGGCTAGGTTGCTCAAGGGTGAGAAACAATTTCAATAGTGGGGAGATGATGGGCCCCAGAATTGTCTATTTTATTAGGCCCATTTGATTATTTATAAACACTTAAAACATGTATTTTACCCCGTTACTTCCACATCATAGATTTAATTTGTAATATTATGGGTCCTTAGGAATTTGGTTTATCCTTGCTTATTATGTGTCCAATATTATTTATCTTTGTAGAAAATTGTGAGAATATTAGGTAGATTATGAAGATTTGGAGGATGAGATAATTTAGGGACTTGCTCCCTACTACAAGAGGATCAAAGTTGGATAATAATTTCTAGAAGTCCCTTGTAGCAAAATAGTACTAATTTTCTGCTTTTTTTTATAACATCTGAATGAGCTTCATTTGAGTTTATTCCACTTGTATTAGGGCATAAAAACATTCAATTTAATAACAAAATTTACCCTATTTCATTTTTGCTCGATTAGGTTAGGCATTTGATAGGTTAACTAGCTCACTAGTTCTTGAATTTCTAGTTTTTACAGTAGTAATTTTTTGTTGTTTGTTAGCACATGTTAAAAGGGGTATTTTGGAGTGATTCCATTTGGAATGGAAACCTAAGACATCCTACTTAATAACAAAAAAAAATCCCTCCTATTTGAATTTGATTTACTTGGGAATTTAGCAAGATTCTCGCTCTTGTAGCATTACAAACCTCATGTAGCATTATAGGCCTCCCGTAGCAATCGCCTGTAGCAATTGTCTATAGCAAACATGTAGCATCACTTTCCTTCACCAGATTTGATCCCCACTGCAACTTTGACTTATTCTAGATGAATAATGACCCCTAGGATATAAATCCATGATTAGGGAGACCTAAGGACCACTCTAGACCCCTCCTTCCTTCACTGCAAGCACAAAACAACAAATAGAGTTAGGAAGCAATTTTCACATTTAAAACTCTTCAATGCAAGTGAAGTAGGCTTAGTTTCTGAATTTATAATTATGTGTTGTAGATTAAATATCTTATTTCCAAGCAATTTTAACTTAGATTAATGATTTCCATTTTGCAAGTAGAATAATTGATTTGATTTCTTTGCAATTAGAGTAGGATGGTTTATTTCTGCAACAAGTTTAGGTTAGATTTTATGACATTCACTTCATTATATAAATGAAAGAACGACACATTTCATGTTTCACATATAATGCTGACACCTCTTAATTTTGTATGAACCTTGGGATGATAATTTAAGTTGGTAGCCTTACGCATTGCAACATTCTTGTTGCAATACTCGGGCTTATCAAGAGTTATGATTCTAAATTGGTTCTTCCTTAGAACAACTCCCTGTTTGAGCTTGACTCCCATCAATATTCAAATATTAATGATGATAATGAGGCCAATTCATAAACGATTTGCATAAAGATGTAGAGGTTCATGCTGCACTTCCCAAGCCCATCATCAAAGCTTAGGAAGAAGTTGTTAACAACAGAAGAATAATTGGTCT
The DNA here is from genome assembly GCA_000404065.3 of Pinus taeda. Classification (NCBI taxonomy): domain Eukaryota; kingdom Viridiplantae; phylum Streptophyta; class Pinopsida; order Pinales; family Pinaceae; genus Pinus; species Pinus taeda. The sequence goes on from APFE030618460.1 coordinate 52,505, forward strand.
TTGATATGACGAGGATATGTCATTTTATATTCCAAACTATTCCAAACTCATCTAGTTTCATAGTGATGGTTTTCTTCAAGATGATTCATATTCATTTTCTACTATTCCACAACCATAATAGATTGTCAAATGCCAACATTATGATTGAGTTGTCCATGTGAAATATCAATGTTTTTATCTTCACCCTTTTGAGTATTGTGATAAGCACACTCATCATTTAAATAGATTCTCAAAAAACAAAAAACTTGTAAGAACAAAGATTCACTTTGGATGGATTGCTTCTTGACAATGGTCTTCAACAACCAATAAGATATATCAACCATACACAAAACTTGTTCTTGAGTATTGACCAGTCTTGGAGTGAATATTTCTTCATCTTTGGAACCTTATATCCGACATGGAAGGAATTGATGGTCAGTTACCAATGTCGAAGATTGATAAAGAAATATTGAACCACAACCTGAACCAGAGCCAACTACGAGAGTCAACCATAGCCAATTTTAGAGTTGTATCTAGAGACAGAGTCATTCTCCATGAGCATGCTTTTTGGTTGGTGGCATTCCTTAAACCACCACATGCTGAATACTTTGGTTTTTGCTACATTAGTTTACGGTCATCTGCAAATCATTATCACAGAGCACTTCCACTAGCAGAAGATGTCAACTTCTAGCCAAATTTGGAATTTTTGCAAGAACTGCTTCAATATTTAGTTCTAGATTTGGTGGTCAACCTTAAACCACCACCAATAGAGACCTCGAGTTATCCCACCTCATTTAGTTTGTGGTCTTCCTTAAACCAACTTCTACCTCATTTGGTTTGTAACCTTCCTTAAACCATTTTTTTAAGAGAACACATTTAGTCATTGGCTTCCATGCAATTTTGCATTTTAGCTCTCTTCTTAGACTCATATACACCCTTCAGATTAAGAGGGGGTGGGGGAGATGTTGGACACCTAATTTGTTACGGTTACGGTGTGTTATGTGGACAGTTATTGGACGCCCAAGGAACCTTGGAAGTTAAATCCAACGGTGATGATGTTGTATTTATATGTATATCGCGTTTAATGAAATTGGATTTATTGCCCATTCCTTCGTTGTGTCTGTGCATTCCAACAGTCATAAATTTGGAATAATATCCATTGAGAAAATAAATGATGACATGGTTCCATTGAAAACATGATTTCACTTAATGGAGTAGTTTTGCTTGTTATGATAGGGTTTCATGTACATAAACGAACTCACATATTGAGTATTTAAATTCATCAAAACAATTGATTTTCTGGTTTGTTATATGGTTAGTTTCACTTGTAAATAAGCAAGGTTCATTTATAAAATTTTAGAGAAGAAGCCAAAGGTTTCGACTAGATGATTGTAGAGCAAGTTTCAAATTCATATTATATAGTTTTTAGAAATGGTTAAGGTGCAGACACTAATTTGCATAGCACCAATGAAAGCACCCTGTCTACTTGTTCTTAGCATCTCACAAGAAAATGCCATCCCATGGAACTAGAGATTACAACATAAAATTCCTTCACCTAGAACAAATTTAATCTCATCTTCATATTCTAAACAAAGCCAATCTTTCAAAACTTTAAGTCTTCTCTTAAAACCTGAATTCCTAATTAATTGAAAACATAAATGATAATTATTAATTAATTAAAAATATTAATATTATTAATTAAATAAACAATTATATATAGATAGATGGATTAAGAGTGGCAGTAAATGAAGAGAACAAAATCGATATAAATATATCATAATTAAGCGATAGAATACCTGTAGTTGGATTAAAATACGTTTCAAACTTTTGGACAAGTTATATACGTGAAGAACTCCATTCAATTAGAAAGGAAGATACCTTAACGAGAAGTCATGCACATATTCTGACTCATATTTTTATTTAGGGAAATTGTGTTCGTATATAAATTTTAATGTTGTGAGAGAATAATGGTCTTAGTGTTGTATTTGGAAAATCTCTCTTTTTACTATATATTTAAATTTTTTTATTTTATTTTTCAACTTAAAAGAATTCTTTTATTTATTTATTTTATTTTTCAACTTAAAAGAATTTTTTTTAAACTCTGTAAGTATGGAATTTTAGTTTGATGATTAAATGGATTGAGTTAAGAAGAAAGGAAAAAAAATTAATTGTATATTTTGTTTCTGTTACTTTTTTTTAAGAGTTAGTCGATAATAATAAATTTAAATTAAACTAAACCATATATAAATATTTCAATTTATTTTAATTTTCATTTTAATTATTAATTTACTTGATTATTATTTTCCACATTCTTCGGCTCACTTGCACTTTTCCATTTTGATGTTCATTTGTACTTCTCCATTTTGATGTTCATTTGTAATTGTTCATCTGTACTTCTCAATAGAATTACTAATAATTAAAAGAATAATTTTTTTTTTTCCTTTTAAATCTCAAATAACCTTATCTTGATAATTGCCATTAAATACTAATGCATTTAATGCACATTGAATTATTTAAATAGTTAAATTTAAAATATAGAATGACTAACCTAGACACTTTCAACCAGTTTTGAAATAATTTGAGATCTCTATTAAAAAAATTATTGGCTTGGCTGTAGTATTTTAATCAACACAACAAAATATAAGTTCAAACCAAAATGCAAAGATCATTTATCGTTCACATGTTCACATAGTGTTAACAAAAGTAGTTTGGAAATTAAGAAAATGATCAGAAATGTTACAGGAAATTGATGTTCAAGAAATAGTAGCTCATAAATTCATAACAATATTTTAAATGTTATAAGAAAAATAGGTTTACTGTGGTTTATAAAATTAAAATATTGTCATAAATGTTATAAGAAAATTAGATTAAAGAAAAAAAAATCATTAATTTATAGAATAATACAACTATATTAATAAAACATATTAATGTGGTTGATATAATCTAAAATTTCATAAATATAATCAAAAAATTATTGTAACATGAAAACTGTTTTACTAATGCATATATTTATTTAATTAACTATGTATAAAAATGTTATGGGTCAATTTTAACTTTTACTTTAAAAGATTTATAAATGAATGAATGTTATAAATAATAACTAGGAACTTATCATGGAGGAACTTATTAAAATTAGAATAAACTCAAATCTCTAAGAAATTGGTGACTGAGGAATGAAGTGGCATGAATATAATTTTTTAAATTTATCAAAAATAATGGACCATTTTGCTAAATAAAATTTGCTTATATAAAAATAAATAAGCAAATTTTATTAAGTCAAATGGTCCATTACTTTAATAAATTTAAAAAATTATATTTGTGCCATCAATTTCCTTGGGTTTTGACATTATTCTAATTCTAATAAGTTCCTTCCATGATAAGTTCCTCATTATTATTTATTAAAATTGACCCGTAACCTTTTTATAAATAGTTAATGAGGTCAATGTGTGCATTAGTAAGGCATTTTTTGTGTTGCAATAGTTTTTGGTTATATTTATGTAGCCTTTGGCTATATCAACCAAATTAATATTTTTGATGTGGTTGTACTATTAAATAATAATGAGAAACTTATCATGGATAAACTTATTAGAATTTGAAAAATCTCAAATCTCTAAGAAATAGATCCTTTGAGAGCTACATGACAAAAATTTAATTTTATTAATTTATTAAAAGTCAATGTAACTTAACAAACTTTTTAATACACTACAACCATTGATAAGCATTAAGACTAAACATATGTTGAGCATATTCCTTTTAACAAATTCTTTAATACATTACAGTCATTGATAAACATTAAAACTAAACATATACTAAGCATATTCCTTAACCAATCAGTTTAAATCCTCGATTAAAAAAATAACAATAAAAAATCAAAAAATCTTCATTCATCTTAAATTGAAATAAAAAACTTTATCAATTATCTCAAATATTATAAAAATATATATATATTTACCATACTTATACTTTTTCAAAAAAAAAAACAAAAAAAATTCTGGCATTTTTGTATTGTTTCAACAGCTCTGATTTGGATATGATTGTTCCTTGAGATTATAATCAATTTGATCATAATCAGTGATTGTAGATTTGAGTTGTAAAATTTATCATTAACTTCACTAGATGAATTAAGTCTCCCATAACTTTCCATAATCCATATTTTATATCGCGAAACTTTGTAAAGACGCATTGTAATTCACATATTTGGATTAAATCTCCATTAACCGAAATCTATAATTGCATAATCCAGTTAAGAATATCCCTTACAATATAACTTAAAATTAAGAATGACATCCAACAAAATGAATTGTTTCTGTCTTTGATATGTAGATAAATTATCCAACCGAATTCCTCGTGAGGGTAAGCCAGTTGCAGTGTCAATACAGTGGTTTCCAGCAAGCCAGAGATAAGATTTCTCATTATCAAACATTTTTGTTGCTACGTAATGAATATCCTTAGGTACGACAGGGAAAAATATTTAATTTTTTATAACAATAATTATTAGGGAAGCTTATGTTAAAATTAAATATTAATTTTCAAGTTTTATTAACAAAATCAGTTGAGGATAGGTTTTTTTTAGCAAGGTGACCTAGGATGAGCCTGTGTTAGGGGGAGGAGACATACTAAAAAATAGACTCTGCTAAGGGCTGGTGTGGTCTAAGTCAGGTGTGATCTCTATGCGACTTAGATAGCTTAAATGCCCATGGGTCATTGCTCCTCAAGCCACAGGTCAAGCCTCCAGGATTACAGAGTTTACTGGGCACTTTAATAATGGTGATTCTATCCATCATGTATTGGTAACCATGATCTTAATCTCCTGGTATTACATGTAGTTAAATCATTTAAAAAGCTTGTTGATTCTCCATTATAATATGTTAGTTGAACAAAAGACTCACTTGGCAATAGCAAGTATATTGTTGTTATCTCTATAACTGGCCCAATGAAATTACTAAA
>APFE030618472.1:0-29411 GCA_000404065.3 Pinus taeda
TGTTGGTTGTTTTCTTGCGGGGTGATGTGGGTGATGATATGTTGAAGTTTTAACCCACGGTGTCTTTTTCTTTAATTCACCCTGCTGTGGTGCCTGTTGTGGTGTCTTCTTTTCCAATATTACTTCAACCATTGAACCCTCATCAGATGTGTCAGCACCTGTTACCTTTTCAGCTTCAACCTCTGTTTGTGTTTGATTGTCGACCATCAACTGCTCATCATCTGATATGTCAATCCCTGGAACATCTTCTGCGTCAACCTCTGTAGACTCTACCTGTTTATTGATGGAAATATCCTGTAATGTAATTTTCTTCTTTTTATACCAGAGCTTCAGGAATTTCTTCTGCATATTAATATTTATAGTACCCACTGATTCCATCCACAGGTATCCCAAAACAACATCCATATTATCTATCTCTGAAGTATAAAAATCACCATGCAACACATACTTATCCATAGAGATCTTCAAATCCTTATACACTTGGACATCCTCATCATCCACTTGTGTGTTTTCAATGTGTTTTGTGGGAACTTGCAATTTTTTTGCCAAATTAACATTGATGAAATTATGCTTGCAACTAGGATTTATAGAAACAATGATCTTCTCTTTCTGAATCAATCCATGAACCTGTAATAAGGATATCCCAGTAGGAAATAGACCCACATGTTTCTCCTTATCTTGTTTTCTGGCATTAGACCATCTGTCTAAAAGTAATTTTTCAAATTCTTCATCGGGCAGGTTGAAACACTTCTTTTGGTTAAGTAATCCCCACCATGTGGCTACCTCATTTTTGAAATTAGCCATTGCCACTCATTTCCAATTGTGTCTAAATAAACTCTTGTATTCATTTATGTATTCTTCAATAGTAGAACCATTATCTTCTCCTGTAAAATCCATGAAGAGGGTTTTGAAAAAATTCACTTGGCGAAAATTTGAAATTGTCACAGTTTAGTCAATATTGCTCAGAATCCCTATTATGACCTGTTTTTGGAAATGGAACAACCATTCTGCATCTGCCCATGTGATAGAAATTCTGCTCCATGCACTAGAATTTCAGATCTGCGCTGCAACTCTCCCACCGTCCCCAAATTTTCTGCAAAAAGAGTTGATTTTAAATCAGCGATATCTGCCTCATCCGGACTCCGATTCGACCGATTTTGTTTTTGAAATAGGGTATTTTTTCACATAGGATCTAGATCTACAATTAGATTTTGCATACCTTGCACTAGGATTTCTAGATCTACGCCACAAATTCGTTGCCCTGAAAAATTGTCTACAACCCCACTGATTTTTAAATCAGCGATATCTCCTTTATCCGGACTCTGATTCGACCGATTTTTTTTTGAAATCGGGTATTTTTTCACATAGAATATAGATCTGCAACTATATTTTTCATATCTTGCACCAAAACATATAGATCTGATCTGCAAACTCACTGCCCCCGAAATCCTGCAAAAAAAATAGAAAAAATTCTCCACTTTTTTTTTTAGCCCAAGAAAGTGCTCTGATACCACTTGTTATATATTTGACCCAAAATATATGAGAAATCACAAATATACCCAACAATAAGATAGAAATAGATATAAATACTTCTTTATTGATATCAAACCCTTATGGTAGGGCAACACCATACATTCACTCCTTAAAGAAGGAGAACACTCCAATTCTTTGACATCTCTCCATGTAGAGTCTCTAGCCCTCTATATAGGCCTCATACATACAATACCATGGATCATTACCATGGTTCCATCATGCCATCGAACTAATACCATGGGCCCATTACATTATTACTAACTACTTGTGGTCCCTTACATGATATGGGTTAACCACCTTATTTATTACTATGGCCCATCCCATTATTACATTATTACCTTGGGTACCTCCCTTTGTACCCCATATTATCCCCCCTAAGTATATAACAGGAGGCCTTTGGGATTCTAAAATACCTTGGAATGATTGTCTAACACTTTTTGAAGGTTTAGAGAAATAGATGATTTTGATGTTTGAGCCTCTAGTGAACATAATTGGGCAATTGCACCCCATTGTTCTTACTTTAGAATATTTTTCATGCCATTAGAGATGATTATTTTTCCTGGTTTCCCTGCGATACCCCTTAATTTAACTTCCTTTCCTTCCCAAAAAAATCAAGATTTTTTTTTGAAAATGAAAAGCTATCGTACCCAAAGAATGTAACCATTGGAATCCTAGTACAACATCTGCCCCGCCCATTGGAATGGAAAACATTGGACTATTAAATACATATTCTCCCATGGATAGCTTGATATTATGGCACTTTCCTGAGAAATTTACGGTTCCTCCTTTTGCAACAATCACTTGACATTATGGTGTTGGATATAAGAAGCAATTTAATTCCTTGGCTATCTTACAATGAATAAAATTATGGTTACTACCTGAATCAATCAACACTATTACATTTTTCTTCTTTATATGTCCTTCTATCTTGAGAGTTTGAGGTGTGGTAATTCCTACCAATGCATTACAAGATATGTCAGATTCATTTCTTCTTTCTTTGGGGTTGGTTCCTGGTGTATATCCTCTTCTTTTGACGTTTCTTGTTCCTTTGCTTCCTCCTCTTCACAATTGATGTAAAATAATTTCTTGTCAGTATGCTTATGACCTTTAGTGTATTATCACAACTGCAACAAAGCCCTTTTTCTCTTTTTTCTTCCATTTGTTGTGGTGTTAACCTTGTAGGTTGTTGAAGGCTAGGAGCAACTACACTTCCATCTTTATAGTTGTGAGTGGTAGGCTTCCTTGCTGCCATAATTTTGCTTTTAATTTTTCTTGCCAACTTGAATGCCTTCTCCAATGAATCAGGTTCCCAAAGGAAAACCTCATGTTGGATGTTATCCTTTAGATTCCCTATGAATACATCAATCATATGCTACTCTAGAATATTATTTACCCTTATATTCAATTTTTGGAAGTCCTCGATGTGCTCCACTATTAAACACTTTTGTTTGAGATTTATCAATTGGCTAAAGAAGGTGTTGCTCTTTGTATCCTCATAATGTGATATCATTTCCTCCGTAAAATTTGGCCAAGTGACAATTTGTTTATGAGAGAAAAGCCATCGATACCATACAAACTGATTGGGTTCTAAATATAAAGTTGCAATGTGTACCTTTTGTGTGTTTTGCACATTATGGAGATCAAAATATTCCTCCATTTGTAGTATCCATGTTATGGGAACCTTGCCATCAAACTTCCTCATATCGATCTTTAGAATATGATGGGTCTTCAATCTAATGTTAGAGTCGATGAAATCATTATTAACATTTCTTTTGTTCTCATTGTGAGTTTCCTCTACTACCTTTTTCGCCACTAGGAAGCATTTCTTGTAGCAACTTTGCCAAACCTCCCTTCAAACCTTCCATGTCTTTCCTCAAATTTTCAATGTTGCATTTTGCTTCATTGATGCCATTCTTCAAACCATCCATATTAGCTTCCATATCATTCTTCAAGCCATCCATATTAGCTTCTGTTACTTTTTGTGAGAGTGAGATTTATTTCACTTGGTCTCATAATTTTGATATATCATGTTGCATTTCTTCCTCTTCTTCATGAGTCATAGTAGAGATTTTTGGTTTCTTACTAGGTGTTTCCATTTTCTTTCTTCGGGGCATCAATTAATGATAATTATGCTTCACTATTCCCATTGAACCACTTCAAACTAATTTTTCAAACAAAACTTATGCAAATTTTTAAAAAGACTACACACATTTTTTCTTTGTCGGAGCTCAATATTGAATCTGATTTCTTTCTGAAATGTAGGAACTCCAAGGTTTGCAATTGCGTCCTATGGTATCCCTCTGAGTCCTCTTTCCAACTCCACAATTCATATCAATATTGGATTCTCCAAGAAAGAGTTATCCCAATCTCCCAAGATGACCTTATTATAGACTGGTTCAGTAGAGCTAACTTGTACGAAGTTCCATGTGTCATTGTTGTGACCTTCATCTCTGAAAATGATACCCAACAAACTACAATATCTTATTTCTATCACTTTTTACAAAATTTGAATCTGATGCCTAGAGAGAAATTTATTGCGATTTTCCCAAAGTCACATGTTGGAGATAGAATTTGGGAGCCTGCAAAAACCCTAACTTTCTCAGATCATATCTCCGAAAAAAAAGGTGAGACTAGATCTAAAATTCGTACACAAGGTTTACCACAATTTTGGATCAAATGGGTTCTAATTTTAGATTCTGAATCTTCATAGAAAAAAGTTATAGAGAAAATTCCATGATGGCCTGTTTGAAGTAGTGAAACCCTAGAATCCAAAGCTCTGATATCAAATGTTATGCAACCAACTCACAAAATAGAAGAAGAGATTGATTAGTGACTTGAAAATAAGCCTCTTTGAGGGGGAAATCTCCTTTACATTACACAAGTGAACAATTCTCGGATGATTCAAATGAAAAAACCTCATTTCTATATATAGGAGTCTAATGGGTCACAATGTAATCAGAGCTGACATAACAATAATAATTTAAGGGACCAAAAATAACAATAGTGGGATTCTATGGGGCTAAAAAATAACAATATGGGGACTACATGGGAACAACAATAAAAATAAGGGGGATACACTAATAACAATGAGGGAATACACTAATGTTATAGGGACCTAACATCCTCTCTTTCCAAATAGCCCAAAGGAGCAAGCCTGGAAGGAGAATCTAGATATGGTTCATGATAGGATTATTAAAATATTTATTCCTTCAATTTTTAATGATGTGAGGGATAGTAGATAGATCACAATCTGATATCTTCATACTAACGTCTAGATTCCTCCATATATGTATGGAATAAGGGCAATTATTGGAGAAGTGCTCTACATTTTCAACTTCCTAAAGGCATAAAGAACAATGGGAGGGGCCAATATGCTTGTCTTTCTAAATGTTGTCCCAATTTAATTTTTTCCTTGAGACATAAGAAGATGGAAACTTTTGGCCATATATTTCTCTACCAAATGCAGCTCCCAATGAAATATTTTAGCAATTATTTGAAACATGATTCTGGGATTTAGGCCTCATAAATGGAAAAAGAACCACTTATTATGTAACCCCGTCGTAATTTATCAACTGAGTTGGATATTAGGATGAGTCTTATCTCAATATTCTAACAAAAAATTGATCAAATCTCCTCCCTAGGATTAGCGTTCCATTCCCTTGAAATTAACCATTGTCTTTGTGTTTGATCCAAGTTAGAGGCATCCCAATAGCCTTTGAATTTTTGAAGGTATTAGGAATTCATGTGGAGGTACAAATCCCTTAAGTCATTTGGCCTTGGAATTTTGGGATCTATTACCATGAGTCCTTTGAAAACGTGATTGTTTTTCCATCACAAATTTCAAGAAATAATCCTGTCATATCAAATGCATTCCTCTATTGCTAGATTCCAAATGGAGGAGCCTACTTGGGAGAAGGGAATTATTATGAGCTACCCAATAGGAATTTTATTTGCATACTTTCTTATCCAAATACATTTCCAAAGGTCTTTACCTCATTAGAGCCAACACCCTAGATCTTGGCTCCCATAAATATAGCTAAAGTTGAAGGATCTCTTATCCCTATACCTCCCTTCAATTTGGGTATGCAGATCTTATCCCAAGCTACAAGCAAATTTTTTTCTCCAATTTTTCTCTTCCCCACAGGAAATATATATGCAAGCTCTTGATTTAGTTAGGTATGGAGAAAAGAGCCATTAGAGCAAAGCATATATATGGATAAATCTTTTAGAACCAACTTAAGGACGACTAGTCTTCTTGCCAAGCTTAGTGATTGAAGGTCCAACCGTTAACTTGTTATTGAATTTGCTAATGATATATTCCCATAAACTAAGTTTGGGGGAACCATCCACAAGTGGTTCTCCCGAGTATTTTGTTAACAATTTAATGATTTGGAAACCAAGAATCTTTACAATACGTTTCTGCACAACCAATGGTGTATTAAAGAAAAAAAATCCAAGACTTAGGTATGTTTATTTCCATACCTAGGCAAGAGAGAAGTCCTCCAAAATTTCAAAAAATCCTTTTTCTTCTTGAATAGTTAGAAAATCCATACCAAAAGCATCATTCACAAATTGTTGGTGCAATAGAAGGATATTATCACCAAATCAACATAATGATCTAATTTTTTTCTCCCCAACTCTTGCCTTGAATGCTCAACCAAGCCTTCATTTTTTACAATAAAGATAAAAGGTGACATCAATTTTCCTCGTTGGATACCACGAGAGGAAAAAAAGGGTGCAATAAGTGATTTTTTTAGCAAAATAGAGACTAAGGTTGAAGATTTAAGGCTCATGATCAAACGGATCTGATTAGGGTTGACGCCAAAGGCATGGAGAATGTTCAAGAGATATCTCCAATTGAGATTATAAAAGACCTTAGATAGATCTAGTTTTAGAAGCATATCATGTTTCTTAGAGCATTTTAAAGAGTGAATTTTTTCATGTGCAATCATTATACCATCCAGAATTTGACACCCATCCACATAACTAGTTTGTTTCGTTGAAATAAGCCAAGGTAGGATCAGTTTGAAGTGATTATATATTATTTTGGTGATCACTTTATAGATTAAATTACATATAGCAATGGGATGGAATCCACTAGATTACTAGAATTTGTCATTTTTGGGAACTGAAGTGAAGAAGGTAGTGTCAAGAGCTTTCATGATGGTTTTTGATCTCCTTTATTCGTCCTCTACGTGTTAGATATTATTTTTTATTGTTAAGAAGGAGGCCTAAAAAATGTCAGTTGTGAAGTCATCTAGTCCAAGTGCCTTGTTTTGTGGCATAAATTTTACTACCTCTCCCACTTATTTAATATATATCTCTCTTAAGAGAGCCTCATTTTTCTCCTTGGTAACCAGAGGAAAATTCATTGAATTACTAAATTGTGTATAGCCTCTGAGCGGTTTGGAATGGGGTCAAATAGTAGTTCTTTAGATTATTGAATTATCATATTAGCCATTTCCTCATGATCTTGAACCTTGATACTTACTCAGTTTGTAAGGAAGAAATATGATTGTAGTTTTGATGTTGAAGCATCAAATTGAGGAAGAAACTAGTATTTTTCTCTCCTCCCTTCAGCCATCTAATTATGTATTTTTGTTGAAAAATATTTCCTATTCTTTCCTTAAATGCACATAGATATAACACAAATAGAAATTCAATAAATCAAAATAAACAAATTAAATTTGTTGAGGTAATTACAAAGAGGAACAAAGGAGAGTAATTTCTTATGTTTTCACTCTAAGTGTAACTTTTTTACTATTTAAAAATATTTCAATGTTGACCTTAAATAAAATATTTGAATATCCATGTTAAGTAATATATTTCAATAGAAACTTCATATATATTTGTAAAGTGAGAGTCAAAAACAATAAATTAATGATGACTAATAAAATATTCATTCCTCGCATTAACTAAAATCATTACGCCAGGTGATGCTCTAGAGCCCAATATGAGGGTGTTGTTGTATTAAAGTGTTATATCGATGAGGTATAAAATAAATAAATAAAATAAAATAAAATATAGTGTCCACTCAATCAAAAAAGTAATAAAAGGTGAAAATAATAAAAATAATAAATAGATTCAATTCAATTTTCTCTTTATTAATAAATATTACAAATGAGGGGGACGGGTGCTCTATGACCCAGAGGAAGTCAAAGTATTAAATTATTCATGGGGGGTCAGTTGACGAATAACCAAGTAGAGCCCTATAGTCTTTATCAAGTTATAGTATTGGCTAAGGAAAATCAAGTCACTTCTTGTGACATCCCTTTTTGTCAATCCTATTGTACATATTTATGAACTCATAGTCTTGTAATTGATTGTGTAAATGTAAACACAAGGAACTGGATAAGGAAGGAGACACAGATTCAGAGTCTTGAGGAGGAGATTGCTTGGGAATTCGGGATGGAAGGTTGTTCATTAATGGCCACAAAATTCCTAACTAATTTATTGAATATTTTTTATTGAGCTTTAATGACTAACTAGATAGAAAGAAGGAAGAGGATGGGGCTTCCCAAATGGAGGAAGGGCCCATAAATTATTTGTCATGTCTCGTGGATTGTGTAGGATGGAACATAACATGGAATAGCTACACAAGAAATGAGAAGAGAAAGGGGGTATTTAAAAAAAAGGGTGGGGGGGGGGTGGAGGGGAGATTCTAGCAAAGGGGATCTCAGGGTTGTGTGGACAACAACATGTTAGGAAAGGCGTGGATGAACTAGATATTCACAAACCTAGTTTGGGCTATGAGTGCATGTGATACAACATGGATAAGGAAAAACAAATGGAGTTGCATGGAACTCTAGATTCCCAATAAAGGGGTGGAGACTCTGCATTCATTAGATTCTTGGTTTGCAAAGGGTAGTCTCTATGTTTCCTTAGTTTAATATGGGCATTGAAGTTGGGTAGAAGGGTGCTCCATATTCTTGGTAAAGGATGGAGCCACTGGAAGCAGTAATGCCTTGTTCAAGTGGGTGGACATGGGGTGGTATTCAAATTCTTGGCAGCAATTGCATACTTTGGTTTGATTCATTTCAACACTTCTCCTCGGACTTCGAATCTGGATAGGGGGTGGTTAATTACAAGAAAGGGTTACAACGTAGTCAGCCTAATGTTGGGTGGAGATTTGAAGTCCCACTCTCAGTTTTCAGTTAATTTCTTCATAATATAAGTTGTTTACTTATGTCTTTGTGCATGTTGATTTTATGTGAACGATTAATGTTTTTGTATAGCATGTCCTCCTAATGTATGTCTGTGTCCCTATATGTATTAATGATATGTATGCTCATTAAACTCAAGGTATTGGGACATGAATATCTTGGCATGATTGTTATACCCATGGTGAATTGTATGGCTTGTTAATTCGTTGGAATGTTGTTATGGTGATTGAAATTCCATGGCCTATTTCTATGTTTCAGTTAATATTTTCCATGTTAGGAGGTTGTCGTTTACAGTTATGTGTAAATATATTATTAGGTTAGGAAGCTTGCAGGGTTTGCAAGATAAAAATTCCCTTACTCAAGGAATAGTAAGGATAAGTCGTATTTGGATACATTAGAAAACAGTTGTACCATTGTGGTTAAGCCCATAGGGTGTCGATAGCAAGATAATGGTTATGTAAATGCCTAGATGGAAGGCATTATTAACTTCTTATAAACTTGTGCATTCATTATTGTTTCATTACTTGAATGCATGTTGATAACTCAAGGAGTTGATCATTATGTTAAGGCATGGTTGAGATAGAACCAAGTTCTTGGAGAACCTTGGTTGAATCCTTGGAAAGATTGTAGAAAACTCATAAAGTCTTGTTGATGGTTAAGGCAGATACCCTGTAGGGGTTATTGTGCAGTCAAATGAGACTTAAATTTGGGTTAGGTGTGTGCACATGCTATATTGATGCATTTTTTAACTACGATTTAGTGAGATAGGTCGAGATTGAACTTGCATTAGTCTAAAGTGAGACCTAGACCAAGGTTTCTAAAACTAAAGAATGAGGTAGGACCCACATTTTATTAAAATATTTATTTAAGTGCGGGAAATTGGGGGTTTGGGAGTTTGGAGGTTTAGAGCATGTGAAGTGCACAAGGTAGTTTAGGGCCTAGATATGAGCTAGGGGTTGAGCTATTCCAAAAGTTTGAGAGTTCGGAAATTTAGGGCGAGTGAAGTGTGCAAAGTTAGTTTGGGGCCCAGATGTGCACTATTGGTCGAACTAGTCTAGGAGTTTGGGAGTTCGAGAGTTTGGAGGTTCAAGGTGCATGAAGTGCATAGAGTTAGTTCAGGGCTCAGGTGTGGGGTAGGGGCCGAACTAGTTCAAGGATCTAGGAGTTATGGGAGTTTGGTGTGCAACCTTTATAACTACACTGAACAAATGCACTTAGCGGAATTTCATTGATATGACATTGCTAGGATATATGGTTTCCAGGGTGCTGCATGTTAGGTCTTGCCTATGTGGCAAGTCTCTATTGTAAAAATTTGAAAATGCCATAACTTGTGATCTGATCATTGGATTCCAATGAATTTATATCACTGGAAAGATCTTGATAAGCTTAGTGCGATGGGGAACCCTAAGGTTAAATCCACTAAATTTGGGAAAGGAAGAAATTTTATAACACCATTATAAGACAATGGAGGTCAAGTTAGTGATAAGTAACACCTTACACTAATTCAGCTTAAGTTGAGGAGGTGGAAGGGAATGTTATAGAATGGTATCAAAGAAAATGTTTCAATACTTAGACCCATGGAGATGAAGATTTAGGATTCTAATGATGTAGTGTGATGCGTTAATGTCTATTACAAAGTAATTTAAGAGTACCATTCTTCAATATAGGACCATAATAGGCTCAAGAATAAGTAAAATGGGCCTAGAAGGCAAAATTAAGATGTTATGTTACAAAGTATAATAGCTAAATGTGAATATTATTGTGTGTTATTTGTGACAAGGCTCTATTGAAAATGCCATAACTTGTGATCTAATCATTGGATTCCAATGAATTTATATCACTGAAAAGATCTTGATAAGCTTAGTGCGATGGGGAACCCTAAGGTTAAATCCACTAAATTTGGGAAAGGAAGAAATTTTATAACACCATTATAAGACAATGGAGGTCATGTTAGTGATAAGTAACACCTTACACTAATTCAGTTTAAGTTGAGGAGGTGGAAGGGAATGTTACAAAATGGTATCAAAGAAAAAGTTTCAATACTTAGACCCATGGAGATGAAGATTTGGGATTCTAATGATGTAGTGTGATGCAATAATGTCTATTAAAAAGTAATTTAAGAGCACCATTCTTCAATATAGGACCATAATGGGCTTAGGAATAAGTAAAATGGGCCTAGAAGGCAAAATTAAGATGTTATGTTACAAAGTGTAATAGCTAAATGTGAATATTATTGTGTGTTATTTGTGAAATTTGACTTGTGGATTATATATTGACTGCAATGACGTTATTGACATATTGAATTATTTTTACAGATGTACTAACTTGAAACTTGGTGTTTTAGATAGCCTCATAAGAGCCATGTGCTTGCCAAAGTGAAAATGAATATGTTTATTGGTATCAAGTTGTGGCTAATAGTCATATGTATGATAGCACATAAGGGACATCGAGGAACAATAGATCAAAGGGATGAGAAGAAAAAAGGTGTAGTACAACATTGAAAAATCACAACATGGGCATGAGGAAGAGTCCATTGGGAAGAGATAAGAGTAGGCTCTCCTGACTGGTTGGATACATTGAGAAGATTAAGGGTTGAGATAAGGAGCTACAAGGCTGAAAATGAAAGAATTGTTAGGACTCAAGCCTAAGCATGTATAGATTAATGCAATCATACTGCAAAGTCTCTTGAGTGGCAGAGACAAAAGAAACATGAATTAGGTGTCAGTTACAAGTGTAGGAAGGAATCATTTGGATTATGGAGACATATAACAACTCAGAATTAAAATATACAAACTAATTATATCAAACAATGCTATTAATAATTGACACAAAACATTCTCTAATTTAGCATAAAATTTTCAAAAACCACGAGAAATAAATACTTACATGTAGACTCAAGATGTGTCTTATTGTCAATTATGGAGCAGAGGTGCCACTTAAATCCCATTGACCACAAGAAATATTTTGGGATGACTCTCCGCCAACCTTCAATCAACTACTACTACTAGGGAATACTTTGTCTCACATTCTCCTCCAAAAAGAATGAATGTTGCTCATCTCTCTTTTTGTCCATTAAATAGAACAAATTATTCCAAAAATGGAAGGGGAATGGAAAGAGATCCACATGCACACAATCCATGTGTCAACATGCCAACTTTTATTTCTTTGTCTTAACTTTTACTTAACTCAACCTTTTAATTTAACTCTTGCTTATTTTAATCATTTTTACATTTTGTCAATTTTACTTATCATATACTATTTTTCTAGTTTATTTTTATATATTTATTGGAACTTCAGTTTATTATTTATTTACTATTATATATATTATATATATATATATATAATATATATATTATATATATATATATATAATATATATAGATATAGATATAGATATAGATATAATATATATAATATATATATATATATATATATATATAATAATATAATATATATATATATAATATATATATAATATATATATATAATAGATAAGATATATCCCTTATTATTATTATTTATTTTATTTATTAATATGGGGCATTACATACTCCCATATTTAAGTAACTTCATCCCAAATTTAAGTTTAATTATTTAATTATTTTTATTTTTTTTATTTATTTATGACCCCACATTTCCCCAACGCCCTCTGTTGAACTAGTATACCAATAGGCATCAAAAGTTACATCACCACACCGGGGAAATCCCAATGAATCTCAAGGCATTTTTCCCAACTTTCGAAACTAGGCATAAAGCCTCATTGGTCTATACCATAGCCCCAAGGCTCATACCTAATTTTTCCCAAGGTAAGCATTTGGCTTAGTACTCTAGGAAGTAGTACTCTAGAAATCTCGAAAGGTTGGCCCAACTCCATCCATAAATGACTAAGGTGCACATACCCAAGCATTGAATTCTTACATGCACACTTATCGACTTCGACATCCCAATCCAATATTAGGCACTAGGCCTCCTCAATATGGTTCCATAGCCCTTCAAGATCTAACAATCAAGAGTTACACGAGGAAAAATAACCACCGACATATGTAATGTTGATTGAGTATGTCCCCAGCCCATATGGTGTTACATATTCTCCCTCACAAGTATGGGGCACTCCCACGAGATCATCAAATAAACTGGTCGTCTCAGCCTATTTATGGATTTTGTGTTAATCACAACATCTCAATATGCAACCCATGCATTAGTTATAATCATAACATCATATAAAATAAACCATGTTCCCAATCTTGCATACCATATCCATCATGAAAATTCAACATCATTATCATAACAAAATAAATAATTAAGTGACACATATGCATGAAATCATTAACCTTTCATCAAAACTATGTCTAATTACCACATACCATCACATCATGAAACATCATCACAACATTATACTTCAATATCTCCATTTTGACATAAAGAATAATTGAAACCATAACCTCATATATAGTACCATAGTGTATCAATAACATTTAAGTAATAAGACATGATTCAGATGTTTCGTAAATAAATAAAAATAAAATTTCCATATAGGATAGGCATCACCACACTATTAGTATGCTACAATTTCGATGCAGTCTCTTTATCTGCAAGTTTCACCATCTAGAGCCTTAACCTCTAATTAAGTTATTACTAGCCTTACCCTCATTCCTTAAATCATTGTTTCATTTCCAATACATTGACCCATTTAATCCAAATACATAACTTATCAATGGCATGTCTACTAAGGAAATTCCAATTTGTTCTTACTTTATTTTTGAAAATTGACTTGTTATAGAGAGCATATTAAAGGTTCCGTTATAAGTTGATCTTGCTTCTTCCCTATCGGTTATTTCAAACTTTTAACTACGTCTCATGAGTTTTCATTATCATTTTTCATCATGTGAACCATAAAAATAAAACCAATGCAATAGTAAAATATTTATATTATTTGGTGCATTAACTATCCATAGAAACATACTTGGCTTATGCTAGTTACTACCTAGAAGATGTAGAAACTAAACATCAATGGATATAGAGTAATCAAGATCAATGGGCACTATTTGTTCCAAGTTAATCAACCCATCATTTTACCTTTCTTATCTTCTTGAGAATTAACATTCTTAGAGAAAGGTCAACTAATTAATTATTAATTATGACTTAAGCTCAACAATCACCTTGAATTCATCCTTGATATCCACATGGAATTTTTATTCATTGGGTTCTCCTTTTCAATACCTCTATTGTCTCTTAGTTGGACTAGGAATCATGCAATCTCTTCCTATTTTTCTCCTTTAATCTTATCTTATTATTTCATTGTTAGTCACAGATTATTTACTTATTACACCTTATTGAACCAAAAAAACTCTTAATTGCAATGAAACCAATATCTATTAATGATATATTCTATTAAACTTTGAATTTCTAATATTTTACTTATATCCCTATATTTACTATATGAATTAAAATATACAAACTAATTACATCAAATAGTGTTGTTAATAATTGACACAAAATATTCACTAATTTAGCATAGAATTTTCGGAAATCATGAGCGACAACTACTTACTTGTAGACAGAAGATGTGTCTTACTGTCAATTATGGAGCCATGGTGCTACTTGAATCATGTTGACTGCAACAAAATTTTGGGGATGACTCCCCACCCAACTGTAGGCTCAGATGCACATAATCTTTCTATAGCTAGCCACCACTAAGCCCTCAATCAACTACTACTCCCAAGGAATCCTTTGCCTCACAACGTTCTCCTCCAAAAATAATGAATGCCTCTCATCTCCCTTTTCTTCCAATAAATAGAACAAACTATTCCAGAAATGGAAGAGGATTGGAAAGGGATTTGTATGCACACAATCCATGTGTCAACATGCCAAATTTTATTTATTTGTTTTAAATTTTACTTAACTCAACATTTTTATTAATTTAACTCTTGCTTATTTTATTATTTTTTACTATTTTTAGGCCGATAGGCCTTCCTATGCATCAACTTCTTCGTCGACACTTTTACCCTGCTCAATTCGATCAGGTGAGACACTTTCAACCATTGATCTGAACCAGAAAAAGAAACAACGAAAAATCAAGAAAGCACGGAAAACTTTTACTCTCCACTTGACATCTATGCCCCGAGCTTCCGGGAGAGTTTGTGGAGTTTATGGCACCCTAAGTGAAGATATTTTCACATCGAGGAACATCAGTCATCTTTCCAAATTCCTACGTTGGTAATGTTTTCGAAGCAAAAATCTAGTGGCCTTATCTCCGCGTATCCGGTGGAAGAAAGCGGAGAGGCAGTCGACCAGGCTCCGGATCAAGTATATGGAGGCCACTCTGAATCAACATGTGGAATACTTTGACATTGATGCACGGACGAGCGAAATCATCAATACTATCGACAGCGACATTGTGGTTGTTCAGGATGCTATGAGTGAGAAGGTCAGTTAATATTTTTCTATGTTCTCAACGGTTTCAATTTATGTCAATGGAGATAGCCAAAATGAACTGGTGTGTCTTACTAATGGTTAATTGAATACTTAGTGTATGTTTGTTTGCTTGACCTTTTCCTTTTATCAGTACAATCTACGACTAGTCTTGAAGAACTCATGAACACCCTTCCATTCCCCTGCTACTCCTCTCTCTAGGGCCTTTTGAAATTGCTTATAAATATCCTCTTGAGATTAGATTCTGGAAATTTCATTAACTTTGATGTAATTGGGTTCACAACTAGGTAGTTTCATCCATTACATGGTGACATTTGTGGTTGGATTTGTGGTGGGGTTCATCACAATGTGGAAGTTGGCTCTGCTGACTCTTGTAGTGGTGCCATTGATAGCCTTGTTTGGGGCCGTTCATACCATAATGATAACCAAGCTTTCCTCCAAGAGTCAGGATGCATATGCAGAGGTTGGTAACATTGCAGAACAGGTGCTGAATTGTTTGATATAATCAGCTCCCTTTTCTAGCGAGGAATTGAATTGTTTTTAATGGGGCTAAATTTAATTCAATTCAACTTGTAGGCCTTGGCACAAATTCTCACGGTTTTCTCATTCGTAGGCGAGGAGAAAGTGCTGAAAGCGTATTCTGTTTCTTTGAGTGTGGCTCAGAAGCTTGGATATAAGAGTGGTCTGGTAAACCGATTTGGGCTGGGGTCAACTTATTGTGTGCTATTTTGATGTTATGCTCTGCTTCTGTGGTATGGAGGATGGCTTGTGACGCACCATAATACAAATGGATGATTGGCCATATCTACTATGTTTTCAGTCATGATCGGTGGATTGTATGTAGTATACCTAATTGCCTATTTTCTCCTATTTCTCCACAATTTGATTTGTAGGAAGTGATTTTACAATTTGAATCTATTGTTGCAGAGCATTGGGGCAAGCAACTCCCAGCATGACAGCATTTGCAAAGGCAAAATCTACTGCTGTGAATATATTTCAAACTATTGATCACAGGCCCAAGATTGATCGAAACTACTCTAACGGAATTACTCTGCCCGCAGTCACAGGCCATGTCCAGCTGCGAAATGTGAGTTTTGCATATCCCTGTAGACCAGAGATACCCATTCTCAATCGTTTCTCATTGAACATTCCTGCAGGAAAAACTGTAGCTATGGTTGGTCGAAGTGGGTCGGGAAATAGTACTGTAGTTGCTTTGATCAAGCGCTTCTATGACCCCATTGAAGGTATCCAATACATGATTTTACGTGGTATTTTCATACCCTGAACTCCAATTTTTAGTTTAATGAATTTCTTCTCAAAAGTACTGTGTTTTTAATTTTTGTGAATGAAGTTCAAGTGCTACTTGATGGGTTTAACATCAAAACTCTGCAGTTGAAATGGCTTAGACAGTAGATAGGGCTTGTGAGTCAGGAACCGACATTGTTTGCAACAAGCATTAAGGAAAACATGTTATTGGCAAGAGAGGATGCAACCTAGGTGGAAATGGAGGAAGCAGCCAGAGTTGCAAATGCACACTCTTTCATCACAAAGCTCCCCAAAGGATATGACACTCAGGTATGTGCTACTAGTTGTAATAATTGAAAATTCTTTGTTGCAGAGATGATTGATTAGTTGTCAGTTGATTGTTTGTTGCAAAGATGGTTGATTAGTTATTTGGTGATTATGCTTGTTTCCTTGCTCAGTCTTCCAGTCACTCTTTATGACTTGTGTGTGTGAATAACAACAGTCTGATATGTTTACCTTGTCATCCTGGAATACCTTCTCCCACTATCAAGTCTCCTTCCCTTCCCTTTCTAACCCAAATCCCCAGGAGTTGAACTATATATCTATGGTTTATAGCACTTTTCTTCCATCTTACTATTCCTTTTCTATATGTTAGAGTTGATAGTAGCCATGGTTATGATTTGTACTAAGTTGGGTCTACAACTCCAGGTTGGTGAACGAGGTGGCCAACTATCAAGTGGACAAAAGCAACACATTGCAATAGCCAGAGCGATGTTGAAGAACCTGACCATACTACTTTTGGATGAAGCAACCAGTGCTCTGGACTCTGAATCAGAAAAACTTGTTCAAGAAGCCCTTGACAGGTTCATGATAGGAAGAACAACAGTAGTTGTGGCACATCGTCTCTCAACCATTAGGAAGGTTGATCTAGTGGCAGTTGTTCAGCAGGGGAGAATTTTGGAGATGGGGACTCACGATGACCTTATCTCAAAGGGGATGACGAGGCTTACTCAACATTGATCAGACTCCAAGAAACTACCCATGAGCTTGGTAACAATGCAAGAAAGAGCAGTGCCAGGTAAAGGTTTTATACCACTATGTTAATTCAATAATGGCACATTGTGGTTAACCTATGCAATAGTTTTCCCACCGAAAGTCTATAGAATTGGAATTGTTTTGTTTCTCCCATAAATCCTCTCGCCTTCTTCATAAAATTGTAGTTTTTTTGCAGTCCCATAAATCCTTGGGGCCATCTCTATAAAACTATAATTATAATGCTTATCCTCAGCTTCTTCTTCATAAAATTATACTTGTTTTGTTCATCCTTAGATTAGCAGTTTGTGAAATTATAATTGTTTTGTTTATCTATAGATCCTCAGGGTTTTCTTTGGAAAATTATTTAGCAGCTACCAAGTTTTTCTAGTTTTATTACAGTGAAAGATTTTCCACCAAACTATTTGGAAGCCTTCTCATACAATCCTTCATTTTTTTCCTCAAATTATAATGGTTTTGTTCGGTCTAGAGATAAATCCTTTTTCTTAAATTGTAGTTGTTTTGCTCCTCCCATTAACCCGTATAGTGTTTATTGGTACTTTAGATTTTACTCTGTAGAATTTTATGGACTTTTACATTTTGTCACATTCTGAATGACCCACTCATTCATCACCAAGATAGAAAGGAAACGTGTTTTGTACCTTCCATAAATTCTTCCCTAATCCTTCTGTCTGTCAACGATTCTTCGCAATGAGGTCAGTCGGTTTGATCAGGAAGAGAACAACAATAGCCAAGTTGCCACTCATTTGGCTTATGATGCCAAAATGTATAATAGATAAACTTGATTTAAAAAAAATCTTTATACACAACTTAATATTTAAATTTTAAGAAATCCCTATTAAATTTCAATCAAAATTGATAGAAAAGAAAAAAAAATGCCAAGAAAAAGACAAAAACGACTACTGATTTTATGTTGCAGAGATAAATTGTAGGTTTATTTGTGCAGGGTTTCAACCAATTAACATTTCATTGAGTATATATCTACAAATCAAGGATTTTTGGATCAAATCCCACAAAGTAATTCTATACCTTCTCTTCAAATTCCTTCAAGCTTTTGAAAGTAAAACCAATGAATTATCACTATAATTTTACAATAATAAAAAACAATTAGAAGGCCTTTAGCGAGCTCAAATTGCTCATCCATTAGGCTTGAACTAACATCTCTTCTAGAGAAATTCAACAATTATAATTTAATAATCCTATTGGCCTCTCTCTATACCTTTTGGGACAATTGCTAGTTTAACTTTTCTTATTCTTATTATTTTTATAGTTTGGTTTTATATATTTACTTGGAACCTTAGTTTATTATTATTATCTTTCTTATTAGTTATTGTTTTTTTCTTATTTATATATTAATATTATTTCCATTATTATTTTTATTATTATTTATTAATATGGAGCATTATAAAACAATAAGTAAATACTAGTGGTGTGGAAGGCAACGGGTCTAGGAAAAGACATAAACAAGGAAGTGAAGGAAGTAAGGGGTGGAACTCCTCTTAGTACCTCATAAAGGAGGACAAGAAGTACTAAATAGTTGTCTAACACGCTACAAAAAGGCACCACTAGCAAAGAAGGAAAGGAAAGGACTGGATGCCTAAATAATTTAAAAAGGCCAAGCCTCCCACATGTGATGGTGAAGTGAAGAATATCAAGGATGCATAAGCATGACTTCTTGGAATAAAGAAGTATTTCAAGGTCCATAATTACTCTAAAAATATGAAGGTAAGAGTGGCCATCTTCAGCCTAAAAGGAAAGGTTGCTATTTGGTGGGAAGATCTAATGAATGTCAAGGGTATCAAAGAGGAAGAATTGTCTTGGAGGAGATTTGAGAGGTAATTCAGGATAAAGGTACTTATCAAAGAGCATTATGTCCTCAAGGAAAAATAATTCTATGAACATAGGGTAGGGAAGTTATCAATTGATTAGTATGTGATGATATTTTTAGAGTTACTGAGATATGTTCTCTATCTCAAGGATGAAAAGGTGAAGATACAAAGGTTCCTTAGTGGATTTCCATAGGCATTCGGGGACAAGATAGAGTTTTATGAACTATGAACTCTAAAGGATGCTATTGGGAAAATTAAGTATTGTTAAAAGCAATCCAAGTATGAATACAGGATGGAATGGAGAGCAAAATGCAAATTCAACCACCATTAACAATGTTGAATTTCAGTAGGTATTCATTATTTTGGATAAAAATTGATTCTCTTGGGGTATGGGAGAGGAAGCCAAGGGTTCTAGAGGAGAGTCAACGAAATTTTGGATCTGGATCTACAGAGAAAAGCATAAGAAGGGAGATTGTCCCCAATAAAATAAAGATGGCCTGAGACTGTATAATGTACAAGAAGAAGAAATAGTGAGAGATATGGCTCAAAATGTGTGCAAAATTTATGTTGCAATGGAAAATATACAGGTGGAGCACTAGGCATCAATTATTGAAATGGAAGGTATGATTCCATCTGTAGTCGATAAATGTGCATTAAAAAAAGGAAGCGTGCACAAAATCATGGCAAGTCCAGCTGGCCACACGAATAAAGAGATAATTGGAGCACATGGTAAGGTCATGTCCATTCATGTTGAGCGATATGTCCATAACAGTGAATTTATTTTTTTTGTCGTTGGTTTCTTATGAAGTCCTCACATCGTCATCAGGATGGACTGGTTGGCTAGGAATAAGACACAAATCGACTTCATTGGTAAGTCGATTAAATGCCTCAATGAGGGTGGTGAAAAGATGGTGATGGGGGGGGGGAATTGAAACCCATATCCATCATGGTAGTAACAACACTGCAATTAAAATGATGTATCTAGAAAGGATGTAAATTATTTTTGTTCCAAATAACCAATAATCCTGAAGGTAATGAAAATAGCTTAATGGAGTACCCAATTTTAAAAAGATTTGAAGATGTGTTACTTGAGGAAATCCCTACACTGCCAACAAACAAGGAAATCGATTTCTCCAAAGAATTGATGCTAGGTAAAATGTCAGCATCTAAAGATCCTTATGGAATGAGTATGCTAGAATTAATAGAGTTCAAGCTATAGCTAAAATAAATGTCAGATAAAGGTTATAACTGATTGTATTACCTTGGGGACCATCATTTTTGTTCATGAGAAAGAAGAATGGCACATTAATATTGTGCATAGATTATAGGTGAATCAATAAAGCCACTATAAATAATAGATACCCCTTGCCACAGATTGATGATCTGTTTGATTAGCTAAGGCGAGCAACAATATTTTAAAAGATTGTGTTGAGATCTAGGTACCATCAAGTATGTTTAAAGGATGAAGGTATCCACAAAATAACATTTAGAACCATGGGAGCTATGAGTTCGTAGTTGTGCCCTTTGGGCTTACAAATTCTCCTACTACCATCATGTGTTTAGTGAACAATGTGCTCAGTGCTTATTTGGATATATTTGTATTAGTTTTTGTTGATGATATATTGGTTTATTCAAAAACCAAACAGGAGAATGAAGAGCATCTAGCAGCAGTGTTATATTTTTTAAGAGAGCATAATATTTATGTAAAGCTGAGCAAGTCCAAGTTCTTTCAGTCCCAAATCCAATACTTGGGGCATGTAGTCTCAAAGGAGGGTGTGGAAGTTAACCAAAAAAAAGTTAAGGCAATGATGGAATGGCTAATTCCACAAAATCTAGCAGAAGTCAGATCATTCATGGGGTTGTTGGGATACTACAGAAGATTCATTTCAAAATTCTCTAAGATTGGATACCTCATCACAACATTGCAAAAAAAAGGAGTTAAATTCATATGGACAGTTGAATGTGTTACAAGTTTTGAGCATCTGAAACACTTACTCACACATTCACCAATGTTAAGGATTGTTGACCCATACAAGGACTTTTTGGTATCTACAAATTCTTGCAAAGAAGAGTTTTGTGGAGTCCTCATGCAAGAGGGACAAGTAGTTTTCTACAAGTTCCAGAAGTTGATTGGACATGAACCAAACTATGTCACTCGTGATCTTGAAATGGCAACAATAGTCCACACACTAAAGTTGTGGAGACATTACCTTTTGGGGAGGAAATTTATGTTGATGAAAAACCATGTAGGATTGAAGTACTTGCTTGATCAACCAATTTTTAATGCCAAACATGTTAGGTGGTTATCCTTAATCAATGAATTTGACCTTGAAATTAAATTCATAAAGGGAAAGGAAAATAAGGTAGTTGATGCGCTTAGCAAGAGGTTCCAAGTATCACATGTAACAACTGTAAATGAATGTGGAACTAACCTTCAAGAAAAGAGTAAAGAGACAAAGCAACAAGATAAGCACCAACAAGTGAAATAAATTTTGTAGCAAGAGCCAAATGGAATGAAGAGTAAGAATTTTTCTCTCTTTGAGGATGGGTTGTTAATATTTAAATGAAGGTTGTATATACCTTGTGAGAGTGACTTGAAGAATCTCATCCTAGATGAATTTCATAAGATACCATATTCTAGTCATCCATGTTATCAAAATATTCTAACGGCCATGAAAAGGTTAAATCATTAGTCAGGTATGAAAAGGTATGTAACATAATATATCTCCAAATGTAAATAATGTCAATAGGTAAAAGTAGATTGCAAGCATCCAACAAGATTTCTACAACCAATCCCCATTCTAAAATGGAAGTAGGAGGTAATTTCCATGGATTTTACCACAACTTTTCCAAGGAAAAATAGGCAACAAGAAGCCATTATGGTCGTGGTGGACAAGTTAAGGCAACTATATTTATGGTGTTAATTCTACCTATACAACAAATGATGTTGCCTAAGTTTTCATAAAAGAAATAGTGAGGTTACATGGAATGCCTAAGAAGATTATCTCGGATCAAGATGCAAAATTTACTTCAAAATTTTGGAAAGCACTATTTATTGGTTTGGGGATAAATTGGGCTTTTATCACAACCTACCATTCACAAACTGGTAGGCATAATGAAAGGATAAATAGAGTGCTGGAGGACAAGCTCAGGATATATGTCATGCATCAGCCAAGCAAGTGAAAAGAGTTTCTTCCACTTGTGGGGTTTTCTTATAACAATGGGTACCAAGAATCATTAAAGATGAGTCCATTTGAAGCTAGTTATGGGATAAAATGCAACACTCCTATTACTTGGAGTGATCCAGTGAACAAGGTCCCTATCATGCCTGAATCGCTAAGGGAAATGGAATAGGAAATGATAGCCATCAGGCAAAATTTAAAGATAGCTCAAGATAGAAGAGTTATGTAGACCAACATAGAATGCATAAAGAATTTAAAGTGGGGGAACATGTTTACCTACGTACTGGACCCAGGAAAATCTCATTGAAAATTAGGTCTTGTGCCAAGTTGGCACCACAGTTTTTTGGAACATTTCAAGTTTTAGAGAAAGTAGGGCCATTGGCATATAGATTAGCCTTACCACTTATAGTAAAGTTTCATAATGTATTCCACATTTAATTACTTAAGAAGTATGTACATGATGATAGTCATGTGATTGATCAGTTTGTGCTACAAGTAGAACCAGAGGGAGAGTTCCAACAGGAACCTATATGCATCTTAGATTGGAGGAAAATTTCACTCCAAAATCGAGTAATCAAGCAGGTCAAGGTGTAGAGGAGGCACTTTGGACTAGAGGAACCCACATGGGATATGGATGAACAAACGAGGGTGTCATACCCATTTTTATTTTCTAGTTAAGCAAATGTAAATATAACTGTAATTAACTGTAAATATCTATGTATATAAAGCTCACATTAAAATTTATGCTCAATTTAGAGCATGGTTATAAGTGTGTTCATGTATAGAACACTGAGGGTGGTGTTCCTCTAAGGGGGTGGGTTTTGTGATAGCCCTTTTCCTTAATCCCTCTTATAAATATTTATGAAATCATAGTACTGTAATTAATTTTGGAAATGTAAACACAAGGAACTGGCTAAGGGAGGGGACACAAATTTAAAGTCTTGAGGAGGAGATTTATTGGGAATTGGGGGATGGAAGGTTTTGCATTAATGGCCACCAAATCCCTTACTGGTTTTTTGGATATTTCTAACTAAGACTTAATAATCGACTTGAAAGAAAGAATGAAGAGGATGGGGCTTCTTGAATGCAGTAAAATCACATAACTCATCTTACATGTCTCATGTCCTATGCAAGATGGAACATGGTAGGGAATAGCTACACGAGATAGGAGAAGAGCAAGAGGGTATTCATAGAAAAAGAGAGGAAGGGAGCTCTGGTGAAGGGGAGCTCATGGTTGTGTGTACATCAGCACATTGGGAAAGGCATGGAGGAACTAGAGATTTATAGACTTGGTTTTGGTTGTGGGTGCATGTAGTTCAGCGTGGATGAGGAAAAACGGGTGGAGTTGCAGAGCACTTTGGATTCCCAATAAATGGTGGAGATTATGTATTCTCTGGATTCCTAGTTTGTAGAGGGTATTCTCTATGTTTCTTGGTTGACTGCAGACATCACAGTTGGATAACGGTGTGCTCTATATTTTTGTTAAGGGTGGAGCCAATCGAGGTGGTAATTCTTGGTTTAAGTGGGTGAGATGGGTGGTCTCTAGATTTTGGGAAATAATTGACTAGATTTGCTTTTATTCCCTTTAGAAATTCTCCTTAGACTTTGAATTTGACTTGGTAGTGGTTGCCTACAAGAAAGAATTGTAGTGTAGTCAACCTAAGGTTGGGTGGAGATTTGAAGTCCCTTTCTCAATTTCCAGTTGATTTCTTCATAATATAAGTTGTTTACTTATGTCTTTGTAAATGTTGATGCTATCTGAATCATTAATGTTATTATATAGCATGTACTCTTGATGAGATATGTGTGTTCATGTATGTCTTGATGAGATGTATGGTCATTAATATTGAGGTATTGGAACTTAAGGATTTCAACATGATTGTTATACACATGGTGAATTCTATGGCTTGTTAATTTGTTGGAATTTTACTATGATGATTGAAATTCCATGGTTTATTTTATGTGTTTCAATTAAGAGTATTCATATTAGGAGGTTATCGTTTAAAGTGTTGCATAAGTATGTTATATGGTTACGAAGCTTACAGGGTTCTGAGGTTGGAAATTCCCTTACTGGTGGAACAATAAGGATAAGTCATATTTTTCTACATTAGCAAATAGTTATGTTGCTATGACTAAGCCCAAAGGCTCTCAATGCCATGATAATGGTTGTGTAAATTCCTAGATGAAACGCATGACTATGTTATTATGAAATTGTCCATTCATTGTTGTTCTATCATTTGAATGCATCTTGATAACTCAAGGAACTAATCATTGTGTCAAGGCATGGTTGGGGCATACCTAGGTTCTTGGAGAACCCTGCTTAAATATGTTTTCTGGATAAATCCCTTCTACAAATAGAAGTGATCTCCTTAAGTTCATTGGCTTAACCTACAAACAACCAAACAAACTACAATACATTTCATTAGAGATATTTGAAATATAAGAAGAATATCTACCTGGTGTCCAGTACAAGTTTCCTTCTTCTCTTCACCCACTCACTTCATCTCAAGCTTTAACTCTTGAAAGTAGAACCTACAAATTAGCCAGTACAAGCAAATAGATCAAGATATGCAATATGATATATTCAAATAACTCTAAATAAGAGATCAAGGAACCTTATCCTACACATATACAATCAAATACATGATGTATTAGAAAAAAATGCACATTGTATTAATGATAATAGAGAAATATTACAACCAATATTGAGGCCTTGATGTTGCAAACCTCTCCCAACCTTCTCACCCTTTCTTTGCCAAAATGATAAAGCCTTCAATCTCACCAATGCATAAGGATGGATTATGGACTTCCAAACTCAAACTAGCAGCATAAGGGAAAAATTAGAGTCTCCAAAAGCTAACCCAAACTCTATAGAAGGTACTCTTTTATAAGGAAAATGAGGAAGTTTTAGATCCACCATACTAGGGCTAGATCCACTTTGAAAGGAGGTAAGTTCCATAATATAATAGATAAAGCCTAATTAATAGGAATTTGAGATCATATTCAATATAAAATGGATGAATCATCTCCTGAAGCTTCTAGAAAAGAAAGCTTCGAAATTCTATTTTATTTTTCCTCATTTCCAGGTGTTATTGTACTTGTAGTAAAGGAAACTTGCGCTGAAAAAAGCAAGTTGCATGTATGTAGCATGCACCATCGCATATTGTCATGAAGCTAAGTGTGATGGAGCCTTAAATTAGGGTTTGAGCCAATGTAATCCAGGATTCTTATAACTTTTGGAAATAGTTTTGCTTTTGGCCTTACAGGGGATTGATGCAAAGTGTAATAGATGACAAGAGATCTGAGTTTGGGGCCTTTTGACTAAGTGCAACAAAATGGCATGTAACAAAATGCTTAGAAGGATTGTAGAACACCTAGAAAGTGTAGCCTATAGGGGTTGTTGTGCAATTGAGTCAGACCTGAATTTTGGTTGGAAGTGCACACACATTATAGTTATGTGTTCTATAACTATAGTGTCATGAGATAGGTCAAATCCAAACTTAGGTTAGTCCGTAGTCGGGCCTAGACCAAGTTTTCTAATACGACAAAATGGGGCAGGACCCACACTGTATTAAATATTAATTTCAACTTGGGAAACTATGGGTTTGGGAATCTAGAGGTTTAAAGTGCATGAAGTGGATAGGGTAGTTCAGGGCATGGATGTGGGCTATGGGTCGAACTAGATTGGAAATTAAAGGGTCAATAGGTTCAGCACCGTGAAGTGTGCAGAGTTTGTTTGAGGCCTAGATGTGGGCCAAGGGTTGAACTAGTCTCAAATTTTGAGAGTTCAAGAGTCTAGAGGTTTGGAGCACATGAAGTGAGGGGAGTTAGTTTAGGGCCCGAATGCAGGCCAGGGGCTGAAATAGTTTGGGGGTCCAGAAGTTTGGGGATTTTAGTGTGTATCCTTCATAAATGCATTGAAAAAATGCACATTAGGGAATTTCGTTAACCTAATGTGGCTAGGGTATATGGATGCCACATCGTAAGTCTTGTCTACATGGCAAGGCTCTATTGACAAAATTTAAAAATTCTATAACTTGAGATACAGTTATCGAATTCTAAAGAAAATTATATTGTGAAAAAATTCTTAATGAGATGAGTGTGATGGGAAAGCCCAAGGTTAACTCCACTAACTATGTGAAAGGAAGAAATATTGTAACACCATTTTAATGATAAGATAATAGAGGTTGATTTTGTGATAAGTAATACCTTACACTAAGCTAGTTTATGTTAAGGAGGTGGACGGGAGTGTTATACTTCTCTCATAACTATGGGAGATTCCCTTTTAATTATAAAAAATATTCTCAAGGGTTCTTCCCCAAGGGATAAATCCCTAGAAAGTATTCTAAAAGGAATTAGGAAAGTGACAAAAGAAATCCCCATTGTATCGTTCTATCATGTCCTCAGGGACCATAACAAAGAAGCAGATCGTAGTTTCGAGGGGTGAAAACTAAGAATGAGCGAGAAACAAGTAAATAACCAAATAAGACTCTCTCTCTTTTACCTTAGAATATGTAGACTTCCTTTCCAAAAAGAAAAAAATTAAAAATAAATTTGAATAAAAAAGAAAATAGGGGAACCTAGGAACAACGTGGCAACCCTAATGATGTCTATGCATGCCAACTATCAAAATATCATTCCCAATGTCACTTCATAACTTATGCAGTTTAGGGCAATTTTCCTTTCCAAGTTATCCAATATAATCCATTCATCAACTCAAGCACTTGCGAGTTGACTTAACTCTGCGACATCTCCCAGTTATGGGTAGTTATTGTGATTTTGCTAATTATGTGTGTGGTATTTTTAGGAAGGGATGGATCGATTCAATCCTACTACCATCCATCTCTATGTATTAATGTTTCATAATACATAAGTTGATAGCGATGATAGTTCAATGTAATGAAAAAATAAAGTGGCAATTTTCTCAATCAAACTGTGATTTGTTATGGAATAGGAGGGAATTTCCATTCGACTTGAAAGCTAGATGCATATTATTCCAGGGAGTGTAAAGTGACATTCCACAACATTATAATTGGGTCAAATTTTAGTCTGGAAGGTTCATTTATCAAGTCGATGCTCTGTCTTTAGTTTAGTTTTCAAATTAGGATGCTTTAGGTGAAAGCATAAGTGAATCATCATTTTATTATATGTGTTGATCCAAATAAATATTGGTGGTGCCTGCCTATTCCACCTAGATCTCTAGTGAGCTTCATCATTTTCCTTGTTTATAGCATCATTTACTACATTTAGTATTTTTTTCGAGTCATGAACTTTTGGAGCAGTTTTGACCCCCTAAACGACGTTTTTTTGAGGTTTGTAGCAAGCTGAAAGTTGTAGGTCGTGCCTGTGGAAAATCCTGTAGCACTCGAAGAGATATTTCCAATGAGATATCCTATGTTCCAAATTGAGATAATATGACCAAGTTACGACCTCGAGAAGTTGGTTGCCCAACTAACCCCAACGGGGCCCACAAACTCTTGGTGTTCCATCTCCAGGGGTTAGGATTTTGGTTGTTTAGAGTTTTCCCTTATTTTCAATAATAAAAAGGCACTTGAGCCTCATTATAAGATAGTTTAGAGGCATGAAATTGCCACATTTCTTCTCAGAGATAAACTACCATCATTCGAGCTAGTTTATTTTCATTTCTATATGTAAGCATATTTCAGCTCTTCGATATTAATGAAATGAAGTTTTATTTTTGTTGCATCATATCTATATTTTTTTGCATTCTTGCATAAGTCCAGATCAGTGGTATCAGAGCGGTCTACTATTTTTCTGTTTTTCTTTGCGTTTCCCAACAAGGTCAAGGCATAAGGAGTTAAGGCTCGAATTGGTTGACCTTTGCAAGACCATCCTCGTAAACCCCAACGACCTCCCATGGCGAAAGAAAAGAAATACGAGGAAGGAGATCCTTTCAAAATATTGCTCGAGGAAGCCCTCGAGCAATAAAGGAATGCAATGATGGATAAATTTTCCTAGATCCTTCGGCGGCTACCCACAGACAACACATCTTCATCCAATAGCCACTTTGAGGCCCCAATCCTTTTAAGCTACAAGTTAAATTTGATATTCCCATATTTAAATGCCAAATAGATGTAGAGGTCGTAGACAGATGGTTAAATTTGTTGGAATGATAATTTTCAGTTCATGAATTTTCCAATCAAGAAAATATTACTTTTTCACTCCTCAAAGCCTCCCCACATGTCAAGGACTAGTGGGAAACCTATTGTGAACAAAAGGATGAGAGGGACTCCTCACAGTTTTCAACCACACCCACTTGGAATTATTTTCGAGATGCCATTAAGGAAAAATAGTACCCTCTCGGGATCTATGAAGATAAATACATAAAGTGGACTATGCTATGGCAAGGAAGGGACCAAGATGTCTTGTAGTTCACAAATGTTTTCCATACCCTTCACACAAAGCTAGGTATCAAGGATTCTGACAGGAATTTGGTACTCAAGTACCACGAATGTCTACACAAGAACATCTAGGATGAGATGGAATTATTTGACATCTCCTCGCTTAGCGCCACCTATCTCTACCCTATTAAGATTGAGCATAAATTTAAACAAAATAAGCAAGAATTTGGATCTGCAAATCTGAAGCAAGGAAAAGGCGCCTCCAAATCATAGAACAAAGGACAAATCCAAGACAGTGTGACCCAAGACAACCTGTCAAAGATGCAAGCAAATAACAACCCTACAAAAACAAAGAAGGACACATGGAAGTGGTGTGATTTCCATAAGAGCCCCACTCACAACACAAGTGAGTGTCAATCCAAGTAGTCACTGGTGGTTGAGCTAAAGGCTTCCGAATCAAATGCATGTTATGAATCTGAGTCAAAAATCGAAAAGGGGAATGACAAAGGGAAGCATATTATCAATGTGGAGCCCAGTGCCACTGATTATGTTATCACTTAGAACCACAGTCCACGTATGTCCAAAGTTTCATATAAAAAAAAAAAATAAATA
>APFE030618472.1:44638-63122 GCA_000404065.3 Pinus taeda
ATGCATTTAGAAGTATCCATATGAGAGAAATTTTCTTTCTGAGATAAGACTGAATTTTCTAAAAAAGATGAAGTATGAGCATTGAAATTCCCTAAGAATGAATCAACAGAATAATTTCCAATTATATTATTGTTGTATGCTATAGGTTCATTTTCTCCTTCTAACTCCGTCACTATATACTTTTGGTGTCTTTCTCACTCAACCTTTATCTGATTTGGTTTACCATTGTAAGGGAGCCACATGTGTGACCAGTCGGTTGCAAAGTAACCGTGAAGCTTTTTTGACCAATCCCTGCTAAGAATTAATCCATAAAAATCAGGAATATCTGCAACAAGTATATCAATGACTTGACATACCTTTGGATTTGATGAAAGCCTTATGTCACTTGATTGAGTACGCCAATAACTTTGACTTGAGACCGATCTAGTTGCACTATGCATATTGCAGACTTTTGAAGTTGGACATTTAACTTTGCACAAACTGTCTTAGGAAAAATATTAGATGAAGCACCAGAGTCTATCAAACAGTTATGCAAATTTTTATTGAGAACTTCAAAGGTAAGCAGGAATGGAGGAATATGGGATTTTGACCTTCCTCCAATTAAAGCAATGTCATTTGGATCGACTTTATTTGACATACCAATCAAAGGTCTTCCCATTTCATTAGTAGCTTGTGAGATTACAGTGGCAGGTAGAGGCGCAATCGATACTGCATGCAGTTCTTTTAAAAGTAGTTTATGTTGATGCTTTAAATTACTCAGCTCATGAAAATTAATGTTGGCCCTAGTCTTCTTCATGTCCTCAACAATATTATACTCCATTTCATCGGAAATGATAAGTGTTTTAGCTGGAGTTGTTGAATCAGATTGGACTGGGTTTGTCTAAGTTGCCTTTGGTGAGGATTTCTTACCTGCAATTTTATCTTTAGAGGATGGGCTTGGGTTTTTTTGTTTAGAACTAGATTGTGGAGGATCAAATTGATTTCTGCTTCTGGTAGTCACTGGTAATGCATCTTGATCTTCTTCATCTAGAAGAATGAAGTCCCACATTCCTTGTAGTTCTACAACCTGATCATCATCAGTATGTTCCTCATTTGAAACTTCCTCTTCTTCCCCTTCCGATTTTGCATTTGTTATAGCGTCAAGAGGCTTCAGATCAGTTGAAGGATTCTTCCTAAAAGGTTTGAAAGGTTTCCTGGAAGAGGTTTCTACCACTTGTTTCTTAATATCAACCATTTCATTGGACATGGTTTTTAAAACTTTCTATAACCCTTCCAAGTTGAATGGGTTCTTTGATTGTTTTTTCTTAGGGTCATCTCTAAAAGCAACCTTTTTAGATTTTCTTTCATCTACAACATTTTTATTTTCCAAAGCTAATATATGTTTTTCCACTGCTATCGCTTCTTTCATGTTTTCAGACAATGTTGGCTTAGCAACCCTATCTACAAAGATTGCTATATTCGAAGGTAAGGCAGATATATACCATTCACTTTGAACCTCTTCACTAGGTTTAGATGCAGTAGGAATCTTATTTAAGAGTTTATTCGTGAGTTGGAATCTTTGATAGGTTCTCTTGCTTCAGTTTTAAGATTTGAGAGGTCATTAATTAATGTCGCTATAGACCTATCGTCACCAAATCTAGTCAAAAACTGCTCTTGGAAAATGTTCCAACTACTAATGGATCCTGATGGTAATGAAAAATACCAGGACCCAGCTGCTCCTTGTAAGCTATATGGGAAAAGCCTAACAACAATGTCTTCTTCAGTGACTCCATTTAAATTTATTGACAACATAAAGTTGTTTATGTGTTCTTCTGCCAGTACGCCTGTATCTTGGTTAAACTTTGGCAACCATTTTTCGAGATGAGCCGGCAATTGACTCAAAGGTGTAGGCATTGTGACTGCCCCTGGATTGTTCCATGGTCTCTATGACATTTTTGAGATACTATCAGAGGAAAGCGCAGATGAAGTTACAAGTGGTTGGGAAGACGATGTTGAAGTTCCAATACCATGTTGAACAACAATATGGAGTTGTGGAGTGGATGGTTGACTTTGCAATGGATTAGATGAAATGGATGATGATGATGAAAGAGTCTCACTATCAGACCCTTCCGGTGTCTTCCTTGCTCTTTTTCTTTTCGGCAGAGGGAATTCTATTGGTTCAATACCAAGCTTTTCACTCTGTAATTTGGTAAGAGGATGGGAAGGAATGTATTGCAAAATCACATTGCCTTGAGATAACTCAAATTTATGTGGTGATATTGAAAATCCTTGAAGTTTATGAATTAAAGACTAAACTTCAGGAGGTTCAACAGTGGATTTATCTGAAATGTTCAGGTTTTCAGCAATGAATGTTGTTTTCTCAACTTCTCGCTTGTAAATTGGAGATTCAGAATGCGAGGGAGAAATCGGAGGAGATGTTGAGGGGGATTTACTCTCAGAATGGGCTATAGATTTGAATTCGCTCGCCATCTATAGTTCAGGCCCTCCTTCTAGTGCCAAATATGTTGAAGGCCCAAAAATCGGGTCTACAACAAGGGGGATAACCACCCAATCCAAACTTTGAAAGAAGCTCCTTTTCCATTTGGAATAGTGGCTCTAACTGGGGATGATGGGACCAGTTTCCCAATCTGTTTATGATGGTACACTAACGGAATGATGTTTCTCTTTTTGGGTTTATGGGGTGAATGCTTTATTCTAAATCTAATCTATCTATGAACTAACATATGCAATTTTATTCTAACAAAGAAAAACATCTAATTCTGAACCATCCTGGGAGTAACGCTTTGTTTATGCGATCTAAAGTAATTTCTAATAGCAATTGGTAATAAAAATCATTCAATTACTACAAGAAAGGAATCCGTTAAAAATGATTGTTTCGTACAAGAAATTAGCCAAAACAATTATGATAAACACATC
Organism: Pinus taeda; assembly: GCA_000404065.3. NCBI lineage: Eukaryota > Viridiplantae > Streptophyta > Pinopsida > Pinales > Pinaceae > Pinus > Pinus taeda. The sequence goes on from APFE030618472.1 coordinate 47,555, forward strand.
GCATAATGAGTTATTCATACACTCAACATAAAAGAATAGTTATCATCGTACAAAAGTGCAATAATGACGACTGAACATTCACGCTTTCATATATCAATAACTAAAAATAACTTATCACTTGGGACATAAGCAAAAAGTATTAGGAGATAAAAATACCATTGGTAATAGGTTCTACTCATGAGCTTCAGCGATATAGATTTATCTTCAAATAATTCAATATCCACTAAGAGCACAAAAGTGCATTTCAATAGTAGACATCAAACTCAGATATAAATAAATCTCGTTCCATTCATTTATCAAAACCTCCTCAGTGGGGGGCAAACTTCACGTTCTGAAAAATTATTTTTGATAAAATCTTGGACCCCTCTCTAAATGCATGAGAGGGGTTTAAATACTACTCTAATGAAAACTAAAAAAAAATATTACAAATATATATGAGGAGGTTTAAACCACCTTCCTCATTTTAAGCAAAAATGAATTAAAATCGAACTAAAATTGTATCTATACTAAATCATGTATCTGTTCTTTTAAGTTGCAAATATCCAGCATGGGCTTCAAGAGTGTCGGTTGGCCGACCTTAGATTTTAATTGTCTTGTGAATACGGAATTGGAAAGTGTTGGCACTATCTTCTCGGCAGACATTATGAGGCATTTCAGAGTCATCCACTAGCTATGTGGTTTACCAGGAACCGCCAGTAAGTATCCTAGTTTAACTTGCTTAACTGTTAATTGACTCTCCCTTTTCCTCTACCATTTGCTTCCACCTAGTTTGAAGCTGTTGTGCCTTTGGGAGGAATCCTGGAGTGGTTTCTGATATTAAATTTGTTGTGTGCAGATTTTCATTGATGCAGTCGATTACATTGTTTGTTGCTTCTGTTGCTTCCTCCATCGCCTACTCTGCTTCCTTGAGTTGTGCGTCCCATTTCGCAAATAATATTTCTTTATGAGATTCAACAATCCTGGGCAATTCTGCTCTTTGTCCTTCCTCTGATTTCTGCCAATTCCACTGCGAGATTTTTTTGCAGAGTGTTTCTTCATGTTGCAAGAGTTGTTCATTAAGGGCAAGGACTTCTATGATGAATTCTTCAATTTTAGGATCATCCTTATGCAATACTATCATGGTCTGTAATTGTTCTTCTTTATTGGCGAGACTGCTTTGATAGTTCAATTGCATTTGCTGGAAGTCCTGTTGGAGCTTTTCCAATTGTATCTCTGCTTCACGGCTGATGCTGGACTCCTGTAGTTGTTGTTCCAAAAATAGGATCTTATCCTCCTTTTCTTTTAATAGCATCTGAACTTCAGTTGCTTTATCAATTGTTGCAGAAGCATATGCCCCTGCGATTTGAGAGAGCCCAGTTAGGTTTTCTGATGGATCGGTAGTTGGGTCTTGCAAAAGGACGTCCAAAGGTTCATCTTCTGGAGAGAGTAGAGTATCTATTTTTCATTTCTTCCTTTGTCTCCTGACAACAGCCTTATGTTGCAGGCTATAAAATACATCCAGAGGAGGAATCTCCTCTATTTTCAGTACAATCTCGGACGGCGGAGCAACAGGAATATGCTTTGTGTCTTGAGTATTAATAACCTCTTATGTTATCATCTCTGTCGTTGTCTCCCCTGGGTTTATCAGTGGCTCTGCATTATGTTCCTCAATGTGATTAGCTCATTAAAATTCTCCCACTCTTTTTTTAGATCTACTACAATTGGCTTTGTTGGCTTTGCGAGGGGAGCGAGAGTCTCGGCCTGTTTCGGGGACAAAACCTATTGATGAGGCTTCTCTGTAGACTGAATTGTATCTTTGATAGACCCTTCACTTCTGATGTGTTCAATCTTTGACTACTTATCCGATTTTTCAGCTGATTTCCTTTCAGACTCTGATTTAGACTTCTCTTCTCTTGAACTTCCACTTATGCTAATACTGGGAGTGGGCTCCCTTATTGGTTCATTGCGCAATTTGTCCAATGGGACATTTGCCAACCTTTTTTCTCTGTAATGGTTAAACTCTTGAAGTTTTCCTTGGTCAAACTGAAGTTGTGCCATATATAGAATCTCTCTGAGAGTGCTCTTCTACTGAAAGACATCGTCGAAGAGATCATCTTCTTTAGTAAACATTTTTATTTTGACCATCGTTGTAAAATTATTTATAACATCAAATGGATTGTACTACCTCCCTGGGAAATTGGGTAGCTGTAAAAATAGCATATTATCAACCTCTTTAAAAGCATGCCCTAAATCAAATAATGCAAAAGCCCCGCAAACTACAGGGAACTGAGGCTAAATGGCCTTCTTAGAATTCTTGAGTTCTCTACTCATTCCCGCAACACCACAGGTCTGGTAAGCTATTTCTCAGGCCATTAGTTTGTCGGAGACATACAAAGGAAGTATGTGGGGTGAAGAAATGCTCCCAAATACCTTGATGTATGTGAAAAACTCTTCCCCAAACCACCTTCCCTCAATTTTAGCTTCCGGGGAGAATCTTGGGGCGTCTTTGTTATATAGCATTTTATGAATAGGAAGCATCACTCCATGACAATTCTTGTAGAAATGTGGGATGAAATTGGATTCCCACATCTCTTTGTGATAAACCTGAATAGGAAGAGGGTTATGTACTGTCCATTTCCACCCCATGTTGGGAAAATCGGAGACAAAACAAATAGCATCCATGACATAGGCACTTAAAAAGAATGGAGGGTAAAACCTTTGAGCAAAACTTCTTCTAGTTCCATAACTTAAAATAGCAAAAGCTAAATTATCTGATAAAATTTGGGCCCAATCCATTATGGTGGCCACATCCAATAAAGGCAACCATTCTGATGAAAACTTATTGATATCTGGCTTCCCAAATAGTCTACACAACATTGCAGCGGCAAAACAATATGGAGAAGAGAGGGAGCTAGTGGCGTACATACCATTTTTATCCTTCTTTAATGGTTCCTCCTTTGCGGACCAACTTTTTGTGCAATCTGCCAAATCCTCGTTCTCTTTAGCGAATTCTTCCATGAACTGTTTGTTAGAACTGGCTTGGGGTTCTGGCAGGTGATACATCCGCCTCAAATTACTTGGGGTAAATGACCCTATGACCTCCTGGTTCTGTGTCTTGAATTGCCTGTCGGATATATCAGCATGGTCTATAAATCCATTTTACCATATCCGTGTAAGGGAGTATCTTCGGCCTCGCTACAACGCAGTGCAGAAACGAGCATGCAAGCTCTGTTAGTGATGCTTTAGATGACCCACGTCCATCTGTCGTAACTGTAACCTTCATAACTCTTGGGTTTTCTTCTTCTAACAGTTAGTACATGCCTTTCCAAGTAGATATCCCTGCTTCCTTGATACAAGTGTGTCTATAAATAACGAAGTCATCTCTGGTTTTTCGGATGTGGGAGCTTTGCCTTTCTTTCCCATTACGCTCTGCGTGTTGTTCTGTGTACTACTCCTGAAAATTGTAAGTAGAGAATACAGATACGATAAGGATGATGGTGAATAATGAACAACAATAAGGTGACGGGAAAGCTTTCAATTTAAAATCATATCAAAGATATCACCTTACGTGAGATGGTCCTTTAAACCATATCTGAATCATTTTTAATAAATAACCATCAATGGACCGTTAAGCTAAAATTTAACATTCACAACTCTGCATCGAACAACGGAAAGTACTGTTATTGAACTCTGAGCCCTTAGGTTTGCGATAAATTGATTTTGCGATTTGCTTCACAATATCGCAGATCGCGATATCACAAAACCTATCATCTTTAACAACCATTTGTTTCATTGGGTGGCTACAAGATGCAATTTGTGAGGAGCTTTATCACATTTCGCAATATTTGGGCGCTTTTACTTTAAGTGGCGTTGTGGTATTTTTGAAATCTGCGATATGCGATGAGTTTGTAAAGCTTACGATTTTGCATTCTTGCATTCTCGCATTTTCACATTTTCGCAGAGTTACTTGTGTAAGGGATGCTTGCCATGACCTTTTTTGTGATGCGATGCTATCGTTAAAAAGCATGTTTATTAAAGTTTTTCTTAGTACTCGAGGTTTCCCACTTACAAGGGTTCTCCTAGCTTTTGTGGTTATATGGTGATTTTCATAAGGAGGTTCAATACTTGTAATGTTTTTAAGCGCATGAAGCATGAAAAGGTAGGAATTCATATTGTTGGGAGTTTTGCCTTGATATCATGTTTTATTGAAAACAAAAAGGTAATCTTAAGTGCTAAGTTTCGATTTTTTGGAAGGGTCCCCATTTATTAATGTTATTTCTAACACTAATAAAAAGGGGGGTTATTGATGGTCAAAACAGTGAGCTGAAAGTTCATCAGTTTTTCCTTAATGTTGGATGAGACTTGGTAGGCTTCATCCAACCAAGGACCTAACCATGCCTTAAGCACTGCCTCTTTCTTTTGTGCTGCTTTCGCCTGTGCAAGGAGCTGTTTTGCCTCCTGCAACTTGGCGAGGCGCTACGTTGTAGCAATGGAGCACGCCATCGCCCTAACCTCATCGTATCGCTGCTGGAGCTCGCGGATCTTTGTACTCAATATCTATAGGGTGGGATCTTCCTGTAGGGTTGTCACCACTTCCATGGCATGTTCAAACAAAGTTGTGCAGTCAACGACCGTGGCATCCACAGTAGCTATCCCTTCCTTGATGGTAGCGTTGCGTTGTTCCCTGACCTCGAGTGGAGTTGAAAGCTGTGACTTGAGTTCCAGCTTCGTGATTTTTATATTGAGTTCAAACTGAACTCTAGCCACCTTTGCCTTTCTATCATGGACGCCTGTAGCGAGTTTCTGAATCTTGGCCTTTAGTTCCGCGTCCTCAGGGATGTGTAACTCCGGCACTATTCAGCACGCCTTTGCAACCGTTGCTGCCAAATGGGCACTCTGTTCCTAGACTTTATCCCTTTCCTTCAGGTCTTGTGTCTTCTCGACGAACATTTGTTCATTGTTCACATTGTACTCACTAATTAAACTAAGATCGCATTGCTCCTATGCTCTCAATTCCGTTGTCAGACATGTCTGTGGCGTGTGAAGATATTCGTTGGGGAGTGCTACAATATTGAGGTCGATGTTCTTCAAGGTGATAACAATGATCTTGTCATTAGCTGATTCCGTGCTCAAGGACCCTTCTGGCAGCGCAACTGTCCTGACCACCTCGACAGCCTGACTTGTCCCCCATGTAAGGTTCGTCTGTGCAGCGCTCACCTATTCTGTGCCCACCTGTATTCTTTTGGTCTGGATCTACAATTCATGTAGATCCTTCTGAATATTTCCTAAAGACTACATTTGTTGTTGCTCAAATTGTTGTAACAATTCAGCTACAGTGTCACACACTTTGTCCTAGATCTCGTCAAGATCGCCCTCCATTAGCATAATGGGATCCACCGATGGTTTAGTTGCCTTTGTCTTCTTCCAAGACCCCTCTTGCTATTATTCACTGTGCTTCCTCACCTGAAATGGGGTGCATTCCATTGCAGCGCACTCATTTTCCATTCGGACCTTCTCTTTGGCCTCCTTATTTCACTACGTGGCCAATTTCTGCGTTGCCTACATCATTGCATCCTTCTGCTTTTTCTCTGTTGAGCTTCCAGAACCTTTACTGGTACCTGCAGCCAAATTGAACGGAGTATGAAAATTTGTTGGCCAGCACTTGATTACTTCCTGTATGGCATCATCGGTAACTAGATATGGTAGGTCAAACCATTTCTGTTGCGAGTCCTTTCACACCCGGATGTAAACCCGGTGGAAGTCTGCCTTGAACTCAACATATTCAGGCAGCAGTTCAGACACGGTCAGGGACAACCATGGACGCTGGTTGATGGCCATGTGAAAGCTTGATTCCATAAATACCCAAAAAATATTTGTTTTAGTGACCTACGCGGAGTCCTTCATGGCCTAGAGGGAGGCAAATTGTGCAGCTTCCAGCAATCTGGCCTCCACGGGAGGGAACTGGCTATCCTTTGACACATCCCAAGCAACCAACACAATGGAGAGCAACAACCACGCGTCGTGGAAGGTCTTGCCCTTATCTTGGGCCTCACCATAATTTGCAAGGATCTCACTACATAAGTAGTGTGACCAGTTGAACTGCACACCCTCCGTGCATTGTGCATCCAACAACACCACAAGCGTCGGAACCTCATCTGCGTGAAACTTCCTCATAACCTTGTGAGCTAGTATCTGGGTGGCAATTTTTACTCCGGGATCTTTGATGGAGGTTATGGAGTACCAGCGCAACTTCTTGATAAGCTCAAATTTCTTCTTCATCTGCTCTACCAAGTCTCTCTCACTTGTCTTTCCACCAAACTCCTTGGTTGGATTCAGACCTTCATGCGGCAGGTGCGTGATCCTCTGTATGAGCATTCCGTGATGGGGATAGGCACGCCAAGCACCCATCATGCACCAGAGTAAGTAGCTATCATATATAGGTGGTATTAATGTTGGAGTGGTGGTAGTGGGACGCCCACAGCAAGTTCAACAATTTGGATTTCTCTACTCCCTAAGCCCTTAAAAACTAGCAACTTCGTCGTATTCAACATGTTGAATGGTGGTGGGGGTGGTGGGGGTGGTGGCGGTGTGGGCGAAGGTGTACGTTGTGGAGGTGAAGGTGGAAGTGGTGTGGATGGATGATGTACCCGCAGAAAATCCTACCTTTTCAAGTGGACAGCGTTGTGCGGTGAGGCCTGTACTGCTCCTTCGTCATCACTTGAAGGAGGTCCAATCAACAGGGTATATTCAGGACCTACTTTTTCTTGGTTTCTAAAGCTTCATCCACTTCACGTAGATCCAAACATCAAGGCAATGGCATAACCCGTTTTTCACACAAGAGAACCTTAATCCAAGTATTCAAAGATCTCAAATACTTACCTTGCGGTCCTTTGAATAAGCGTCGCTCTGCTTCATTGTAACTAATTAAGGTGTCGACTGCAAACTCTGTAACAAATCCTCCTATAACCCGATCAAGCTAATGGTCAACAGCACGCATGATCTTATCTTCAGAGGCTTCCACCTCCAGACTAGCTCCAAAGTCCACACTATTGGACCGTCAAGCCTCCACCTTCCTTGTTCGTCTGACAATTTAGCTATCCACTCGTATAGTTCAATCAGGAAAGGTACAAAAGAAAATTTTGTGTATTTATGTGTACAAATATCTGTCCAACCACTGTTCTTTTGTCAGGCGTGGATTCCTATTTTCCTATGCCGCGAATTCGTGGATCTTTTAAGAACCATTTGTTGGCTTAATGGGTCCTGGCCCAGGTTTAGAGTTAGTTGTGCCAAACAAAACCCTACACTACTGGCCCTTTCGGCATCAATCCAGGTAGCGCAGACTAAAGTCTCACCTGAAGCAGTATTGGGGGATGTTGGAACCAAGTTTCCACATCCAAAGATCAATGTGATGTCATTTTACAACCTAGATCTACCTTCGCACATATCTCTAAGCCCTTATGGCTTAGCGTTGTACTTTCCTTCAATCAGCCTCTAGACCTCCGTGAAGGGCTACGACTGACTTTTGTGGACCTTGAACAAGAAAATTAGCTACTTACACACACCATAGATTATCCTTAGATCAGTGTCTACTTAGATCTACCTAAGTGTTAGATAACTTTAACAAGAAGTTTTTTGATCTTAGTGTAATCACTTAACATTAATTGTGTTCATTTAATAAGACTGATCAAGTAAATTCACGCATCAATACATCATTATTTTATAAAGACATCATTTCATCATAGCATATATCGCAATCATGCATAACAAAAGTAAAGAGATAAAACACAGGAATTTCTCCAACAATCTTCTTTATTGATCTTCAGTATAGGTTTACAAACTTAATACTTCCCTACACACTCAGTTGTAGGGGTCTGCACACTCAGTTATGGACACTACTTTAGGCCTATGCACGCTCAGCTATAGAGCCTTTCCTCCCTCTAAGACTTACTTCCTTGTGCTAACTCTCTAGACTCCTTTTGTCGTACCCACAGACAAAATACTTCTTATCTGCCTTAGACTCTCTAAGACACACCTATTTATACAATCCCATTGCCTGCGGACCATGGGTAGATCTTCAAAAACTGACTCAAGTTTACATAAACGATGGTAAAAGCCCTTTTTTGACTCTTAACTAACTCCGTGCTCTACGTCTACAATTCACGGAGACTTTACATCTTTTTACATCAAAACTTGCGCTTTTGCCCCAAAACTGACCCAGGTAACCCCCTCCCAACACCTCCACATGGCAGCAACAGATGGACAAGGTTGTGGAGGAGTACAAGGACATCTTCACCTAACCCATAGAGGTACATCTAAACTTTTAGGTCTAGCACTCCATCGATCTGACTCGAGGTGCGCTGCTACCCAATGGACCGATCTATCGAAGCTTTGTTCTAGAGAATGATGAAAGCAAGAGGCAGATTCAAGATTTGTTGTAGAAAGGGCACATCAGGCCAAGTTCATCACCCTATGGGAGCTCGATCATGTTGGTACAGAAGAAGGACGGGACCCATAGACTCTGATTAACTATCGGGTGCTGAATAATATCACTATCTGGAATAGGTATCCAATCCCACAGATTGATGACCTTCTGGACCATCTCGGGGGGGGATATTTTAGCAAGATTGACTTAAACTCTAGGTATCACCAAGTACCGATCGAGCCCTCCAATGTGTGTAATATTGCCTTCAAATCCAATGAGGGCCTTTTCGAATGGCTATTCATGCCTTTCAGATTGATGAATGCCCCCGCAACCTTCATGAGGTTGATGGATGACATATTGCGACCCTTCACTAATTCATTCATGGTGGTGTATTTGGATGACATTCTGATTTTTAGCCAGAGTTAGGAAGAGCACCTCCACCATATTTGACATGTCCTCCAACATTAGCATCATAACATACCAATATCATCATGGTGACCTAATTGCATACAATGACCTCACAATGCATGTCTAACCTACAATACATGCATAACCATAACCATGACAATGCGTGCACAACAACATATAGACACTGACATGCATAACAAATGCATATACAAACGTACACTCATGACAACACATCCCACAACAACACCATCAACCTTCACATGGCGACATCACTAAAACCATGATCAACACCATGCAAATGCAACAAACACATGGACTACAAGCATAAGGAACACATATGAAACCAACATGAATGCATGACCAACACATAACCCATCCAGCCTGAGGGGTGAACCATGCTCTAATACCACTCTGTGGTATCAAATATCACCTAAAAGAACATAAACCAGACATTCCCCAAAGAGAACAGAACCCGCTCTGGTACCACTCTATAACACCCTCCTTCCACATCTACCTAAGGAACTGGCCAACTGGAGTAAACATGTGACAAGAAATTACTATGATATTATTTGAACTCCTAAGTCACCTTAACGAAGTGGAACCAACGGAAATACACTATATAGGACTCCCAGGAACCATCCCAACCACTTAGGTAACCAACCCCTAGGTGCCACTAAGTTTTTAGACCATTAAACTCCCAGAAGCTCCCTTGATATGGGCAAGCATGCATCTAGGAGGCTCTGGATGCTCCCACAACATGGGTATGCCTACATCCAAGGACTTTTCTACCTAGTGTTGTGTCTATGTCCCCTAGATTTGAGCCACTTTTTCAGGCCTAGAGCCTAGGTCGATGCCTAGAACTCAATGGCACTTTTAGAACTGAAAGATAATAACATAACAATGATACAAATGCAATTACTTGAACAAGTACTTGACTGGACCCTTTTTAGACATGACAAGAATTTCGTCAAACAAGTCACAATAATGTAAACTGCTAGTTTATACAATAGATATGAGCATAGGGTTCTCACACTCATCTAAGAATCGCTAAGAAGCATTGATGCCTCAACACATTAGCTGCAGTTTCATCCATTAGGCCATAGATACATTATTCATTCATTTACAAGTATAAACATGGTGAGAACCATACATAGCCACTGTCATAATACATGTGCATAACCAGCATAATAACAACAAAAATACCAAGGAAACATCAGCCATATAATCCACACATAAAATAGTATAATACTCATGAAATATGAAGGAGAAATAACCTCATATTAATGATGCAAAGGCCAACCAAGTTTGAGACTTCCACAAACCACTCGACCATAGACATGGCTGAGCCAAATATCTCGTCATCTAGTCACCCCCATGCCATATTCCAAGCATGAATGTGGGATCTCATAAAACACATCAATCAAAACCATCTAGGGCTTCCAGAGGCCAAACCACCTCAACCCATCAAACAGTGATTCCACCTCACAGTTGTACATCACAACCATCACTATATTGGTCTCTACCCAAGCCTTCCAGGACTCCAGAGCGTTTTCTTCTAACCAAGGCTTCTTGGACTAGTAACTCAACCCACAATTGTCGCTAAGCTTCTAGAGCGTTTTTCCAACTAGGGCTTCCATGACTAGTAACTCAACCCACTAAGGTCTTCCAGAGCATTTTCCAACCAAGGCTTCCAAGACTACTAACTTAACCCAAGTTGTTGTAGGGCTTCCAGAGCGTTTGTCCAACCAGGTCTTCTAGGAACTAGTAACTCAACCCAAGCTAAAGAAAACATGAGAACCAGCCATAAAAACAAAGAAATGAACCCACAACACCATGCCTATCTAGAAAATGGCAAGGCTAGGCAAATCCACTGTCAATCTAGGCAATCCTCCATGCTTAGTGACAGATCATGACCAATAAACCACATGCATATGCCATGCATGCCAAAACTAGTGAGGAAAACATACATGCAACTCGATACCTATAAGCAAAATCTATTGTAGTTGTTAATCCTGATGTCTTATTGTGCTTTCCTGATCTTCCTTTGCCTTATTTCTCCAACACTCCAAGTATGCCACACTCCTTCAAGAGTGCTCCAAGAAAAATCTAAGTGTTCAATAGTATGAGAGAGAGAGAATAAAGGGAGAGCTCTAAAATTGAATTGACAAAAGTCTGCATTGACCAAGCCTGCCCACTGATCCTCAGAAGCCTTTTTATCAATGAGACCTCTATTTTCTTCAATTTCCATTATTTTCCTTCATTTTCCTCCTCACATGAAAACTGTGACCTTTCAGCTTCCTTTTCTCCTATATTACATTATTTTCACAAAGAAAATGCCAATAAATGCCTCATGCCTTTCCAAAGCCTTTGCCATTGCCTTTTCCAATTTCCTTAGCCATAATAAACCGAAGTGACACCCCAATAGGATGTTTTTCCCACCATTCAGCTTGGAATACATGTCTCATGATTGTGGTTTTATATTTTTATATTTACATGGATTTTTAACCATGGTTGTTAAATTGTGGAAGGTTATCCAAGTTCTACATTGGATATTTTAAGGGAAGGCAATAAGACTAGCGTGATATGATATGTTGTTAAGATACATTTTAGTCGAAGGCTGAAATGGAAAAATGGTGATTTAAGGTAATGAATAGTGGAAGAAATCTCAAAATAAGGGTTGACTTGGTTCTTGTGACAGACTTAAGTCAATAATGTCTCACTTTGATTTGATTCTATAAGAAGAGAAGATGATTTTTAGGTTTTCCCCTTTGTGGGGTTTTAGCCCTAGCTTGGAGCCTATATCATATGTGTTTTGTTTCAGTGATCTTTATGTTATGATTCTTTGACAATTTCTTGACGAAAGAAAGAATACTTAAGAAATAACAATAAGCCAAAAATTAATTCACAAGTAATTACCAAGTAAGAGAAATCCTCCCCTTTTGATTTCTCAACATGGTATCAGAGCTAAGGTGGAGAAAAAAGGTTTGAATATCATCTTAGTTGGCCTATCTGAGCATACTCCTTAAGTAGCCCATTTATCAAAGCAAAGAAGCACAACATGATAAAAATTCTTGAGTATATGTGTGTATAAGAATAATTCTAGCCCTGATCCAAATCACTCCTTTGTGAGTATGTTACAGTATGTGAAGAGAGTATGCTACAGAAAAATATGATACAAGTTATGAATTGATGTGAGATCCTGAAGCTAGTAGATTGTGGGTTGATTCGAGTTTCCTCTGAAGTCATCCCTCTCTGATTTTAGCACTTACAAAAGTTTGTGTTCATGAGTTATAGACATAACAAGTAATGTGAGTTCCCTATGAAATGTAGACAACTAATCCTCTTAACATATTTTCCATTGCAAGTTTATTTGAGACGCTATCGATATAATCTGAGCTACCTTTTGCCTATTTTAGATCATTATGGTAGATATTTTAGAATCCTTTATAACAGTAATACAAGTCCGATGGATAAATTTCTTTAGATGACAACTATATGTATTCTCTTTTGATACAAATTGATCCAACTATAATATGAGTCTTCTTATTTAAGCAAGATCTGAGTGAAGCTGCTATAGGTTATGATTAGAATTTCCAAGGTATACTAGGCAAGGTATGTAATGCTAATATGTCACAATAATGATGCGAGTTATGTTTCATCCAAAGTTACTACAGTTATAATGATATCCTACAATATGGTTGTAATCCTAGCTATTATACTCATGATAAGAGTATGCTACTAGTAGATATGAAATCTTAGTTTACATGTAAGTATTTGATCTAGGCTATTATAGTCTGTGATCCAGGTGATCCAGGCTATATATAGTTTGTGATCTTTATGTTATGATTCTTTGATAATTTCTTGACGAAAGAAAGAATACTTAAGAAATAACAATAAGCCAAAAATTAATTCACAAGTAATTACCAAGTAAGAGAAATCCTCCCCTTTTGATTTCTCAACATGGTATCGGAGCTAAGGTGGAGAAAAAAGGTTTGAATATCATCTTAGTTGGCCTATCTGAGTATACTCCTTAAGTAGCCCATTTATCAAAGCAAAGAAGCACAACATGATAAAAATTCTTGAGTATATGTGTGTATAAGAATAACTCTAGCCCTGATCCAAATCACTCCTTTGTGAGTATGTTACAGTATGTGAAGAGAGTATGCTACAGAAAAATATGATACAAGTTATGAATTGATGTGAGATCCTGAAGCTAGTAGATTGTGGGTTGATTCGAGTTTCCTCTGAAGTCATCCCTCTCTGATTTTAGCACTTACAAAAGTTTGTGTTCATGAGTTATAGGCATAACAAGTAATGTGAGTTCCCTATGAAATGTAGACAACTAATCCTCTTAACATATTTTCCATTGCAAGTTTATTTGAGACGCTATGGATACAATCTGAGCTACCTTTTGCCTATTTTAGATCATTATGGTAGATATTTTAGAATCCTCTATAACAGTAATACAAGTCCGATGGATAAATTTCTTTAGATGACAACTATATGTATTCTCTTTTGATACAAATTGATCCAACTATAATATGAGTCTTCTCATTTAAGCATGATCTGAGTGAAGCTGCTACAGGTTATGGTTAGAATTTCCAAGGTATACTAGGCAAGGTATATAATGCTAATATGTCACAATAATGATGCGAGTTATGTTTAATCCAAAGTTACTACAGTTATAATGATATCCTACAATATGGTTGTAATCCTAGCTATTATACTCATGATAAGAGTATGCTACTAGTCGGTATGAAATCCGAGTTTACATGTAAGTATTTGATCCAGGCTATTATAGTCTGTGATCCAGGTTATATATATATATATATATATATATATATAAACCATGTTTGCTCAATGGAATAAAACTAATGGAACCCTAAAAGGCCAACCAGTTTTCGAAAGTTAGGTTAGCATTGCCAAACTATTTATGTTTCAAACTATGGTTTGCCTAGAATAAAAAAGTATTTCACCAAGAAATGAATAACCCCTCATTAGTTATTCAAATTGCATTCACATCAGTTATGTTTCCTTATCTACTACTGCAATGTAAAACCCTTTAATATATAGTTGCAGGTTGGGGGATTGAGCCTTGGACCATTATTAGGTGTCAACTACATCCAAGCAAAGAGCTCTTTAATTAAGGGTTTGAATCATAACGTACATCTTAATGGTCGCTACCTTATGTTCCTGTACAACATTGATTAATTCCACTTAGATTTATTTGAAATGGTACATGGAATGATAGGTTGGGAAAACACCCAAATGGTATATGATCATGGTGGAAAATGGATGAGGGTGGAGAGGGAATCAAAAGAAGATGATGACCTAGAGAGGTTGTAGCACTTGTCCTTAAGGGAATCCGAGGGGGAGTGATTGGTAAAAGATACAACAGAAGACCAAGGTATTTGCAAGGGACCATTCATGAAGGGTTGGGTTGGATGTTATTCTATTAATAGATTAAGGCCTCGAGAAGCTTTTTTTCCTCATAGCCCGTGATAGAGAAATTTTCCTTCCATCATTGGCAAGCCCCACAATTTTATTTCCCCATAATGATAAGCCTACAATTTCCTTTCCCTATAATGATAAGCCTGTGATTATTTTGTTGCAGGAGATTGTGGGTTATGGAGACACTTCCATTGGCAGTCTTAATAAATGTCTTAAGGATTGGGATTTTCTTTCTTTGGCTTTAAACCAACCAAACCCAAGTAGACAAGCTTGGATGTTGTTAGAGTAAATTGAATGCTAAAAGACTAGAAAGCATAGGTTGACAGTTATTTACTGTATTTCCTTCCTAAAAGGTCTGCCCCTCTTCCACCCTTTTTTATTTGGCATGATTAGTCTATCCTTTTTAGTCCTCTAGAGGATGCACAAATGAATTGGATCTTTGATGTACGTGGTTAATAACATATCTAATATATGTTTTACAGTAAGCACTTTGAGCCAACATATGGTTAAGTCAAGGCAAAGTCACTAAGTAGCCATAAAACATGTGCTATGTTACTTAAAGGACATAGTAGATTATGGTAAGTTGATGCCATATGGGGTTGTTGATTCTGACTGGGAAGGGATTATAGTGACATGAAGAGTTCTTCAAGTTGTTGCTTTGGTTTGGGTTCAAGAGCGATATCTTGGATTAGAAAGAAGAAAGCATCAATCACATTGAGTTCATCTAGGGCAAAGTACACGGCAACAAATAATGTTAGTTGTGAATTCATCCAACTTAACAAGTTGACAACAAAGCTGACATGTGAGATCTTAAATCCTACTATGGTTTATGAGACAATCAGTGTTGTACTAGACTCTCTTAAAATCTAGTATTCCACGACTGCAAGAATATTGACATCAAGTACCATTTTGTTTCTTCATAACGGAGTGTTAACACCCAGGTTGTCCTCTTTGACTCCCAAGAGGATACGGCCGGGGTAACCACTAACCAATCTTTGGGCTACAGCTCCTAGCCTAGCTGCAGTCAGAGAGGGCTCTCTCTATAAGGTTGTGTCACTGCTTTCAGTGAAGGTTTTAGGCTAGTTATGAGATGAGTTTTGGTTGTTTTTGTGTTTGGTCGGGAGGATGCTTCCGATTTCTTTAAAGTATATCAGCAGGTAAGCTTAATCCATTGGGCAATGGGGTCTAGGACTGTTTTCTCTCGAAATCTTGATTTCGGTGAGGGGAAAAGCTACAGGGCCTGTGTGCATTTCATGAAACAAACTGTAAATAATGAGAGTGAGGTGACAACAACTAGCAAAGAGCAGT